>JAGFMF010011445.1:3390927-3421039 GCA_019455555.1 Galemys pyrenaicus | reverse complement strand
GTGCACTGGTGAGATGGTGATGGGGAATACATGGGGATTACAATTAATGGCAAGTATATGTAAATTTTAAAATATTTTAATTAAAAAAATAAAATAAAATCTCAGTTGATAACCTTTAAGGATCAGATACAGGGATAGGTCCAGATACACCAATTATAGAATAAAATGCAAGTGTATGTGCCTATATGTGATAGTTATTATAATTCATTACTTTCAGGAATTATAATTCATAAATTTTTAGTATGTTATAGTTACTAGCAATACTAATATTATAATTACTATTGTTACTAGTACTGCTGTCTCACCTTAAAATGCTAAAGTTATGACAGTTTCTATTCAATCCTATATTTAACCATGATGTAATTGGAATGATATGTATTAGCAAAGTTTTGTGTCATAAAAATAGAACAAAAAGTAAAGTGGGAAAAATACTTAAGAATATCAATACTTTAAGCTAAAATTTTACTAACAGCATATAGGCAAATACACTTACATCTTCTATTGACACAATTTTATATAATGTTAATTGACATAAAATAGCAAGACATGTAATGTTTTATTTCAAAATGACATCATTTTATTAAAAGTGTATCTTCACTCAAACAAAAATGCTCTGAAAAGTTTATCGTGACACCAATATTATCTCTTTGAAAGGTGGTTTAGCATTATATGAGTTAGAGATTTTGCTGGAGTGTGTTACTGATATTGTATGTAAAAGGAAGTTGAATAGATTTTCCTGAATAAAATGAAAGACAAAAGTATTTCATTGTTATTGTTTGTGCTTAATTAACCCATAACAACAAAGAGTAAAACCTCTGATCCTAGTTATTATTTAGCTAAAAATTGAATAAGTTAATATACATGGAAATGACATGCTGAAGTCTGTGTTATTGACTCATAACATATTTGTGTATATAGTAATTTTATTGAATTATTTGCTTTCACAGGGGAAGAAATCAGGTTCTGAATTCTGAGTTATTGATCAGTCTCATTTCTTTCTAAAAATTCAAATGACTCACATAGGAATAGAATAAGTTAATCATTCAGTCAATGAGATCAAATTACTAAATGAGGTAATCTATGGACTCCTATTTTTTTAACAATGTATGTATGGATATCGTTTGTATCTCCAGTAGTCTGCATATTTTATAGAAGTAGGAAACCTAAAATGAGATGAACATGCTCAAAACTAATTTTAACTATTTGGATATAATACAAAAAATATGAATTTGCACTAATTTCTATCTATGGTAAAGTAAGTAATATGGTGTCTTTCTAAATATAAATTATTGTACTCTGGGTAAACAAGTCTTTTTATGGTACAAGTTTCAGGATATGTTCAAGAAATACTCATTGAAATATCTTGAAATAGAAGAAGAATATATAGTTTAACACTCCTGATCCTACACTGTAAATATAAACAATAATATTTGAAGAACAGATTGCTGTTTTTTTTCTTTAAGGTCCTCCAAATTTATTGTAATGATGACACATAGTTTCTTACATATAAGCTATATCTAGATATAGGTATATACCTACATAAATTTGCTTGTTTTAATCAATAAACTATCTTAAGTTCCATGATTTCCAACTTACAGATTAAATCCTTAACTATCACTTGTAGAAAATTGTATTTGATCTGTGAATTAGTTCCCTATTGCTGTTGCAGCAAATTAGTACAAACATAGTAACATAAAACAAATCAGATTCATTATCTTTATGTCTGAAGGTCCTCAGTGCAAGCTGGGACTCACAGGGAAAATTAAGTTGTTGCAGGACTGTGCTTCTTTTGGAAGCTCTAAGAGAGAATAAATACCCCCCACCCCCAAAATCTTCCTACATTCATTTCTTGTGACCCTCTTCCATCTTCAAAGTTAGAAATTAAAACATTCAAAACTCCACTTCCATCCTTTTTTTTTTTTTTTGCGGGGGGGGGGGGGGGTTTGGTTTTCCTNGGGGGGGGGGGGGGCTTTGCTTGTCCTGCTAGCTCTTTCACCTGTAAGAAATCTTATAATTGTGTTGGACTAATGAGGGAATTTGTAAAAACCTCCCCATCTCCAGATCTTTAGCTTAATCACATCTGCAAAGTTGTTTACAATTATTTTTGCACTGTAAGATAATGCATATAAAAGTTCCAGGTGCTAGTGTATGGGCATCTTTGAGGACAGGAAGGTCATCTTTATTCTGACTACCACTGTGAGAACAGTGGGCACTTTTAAGAGGGTGGGGTGAATGTGAAAGTGAATAGGTTACTGCTGAAACCAGGCACACGTCTTTTTTTTTTTTTAAACTCTCCTTTCCAGAGTGTTTTACTCCTCTATTTTCTTATTTCTCTGTATATCTAGTCCATATATATTTCAGGTGTGCATGGCATACACATGTGCACACACAGACACACACGCCATTAAAGTCACCACTATTGCTGTCATAAAACAAGGATACTTATGTTCATTCTGAGCAAATAAAATGGACCTCCAGAAATTTTATAGAGTGGGGATTAAGAATGCGAATAAGTATCTTCTATGACTTGAACAGCTATGTGGTAATAACACCAGGTTGTGAATGCCTTTTGGGTGTAATGTGTAGTAGTGAGAAAGGGATGAATGCCTCTGTTCCTACACAAAAGCGTTGAAGTAGGTATAGGAATATAAGTAGAGAAAGGCCCTCACCTAATCTTTAGAAATACAAAGAACAGAAGCCTCAGTAATTTATGTTTTTGTAGTTCATGTTTTCAATCTCTGTAACGTCTGCCTGAACCTCTTCACTTAGTTTTATGACAATTCAGGAGTTTAATAGAACCAGTTTTTGAGAACCCAATGTGTCCATCTCTTCTCAACCCTATATTCAGTGGTTATATACAAAGGGGAAATCAGCTTGATGCTAGTAATTACACCATGAGAATTGTGTAACACTATGAATTGGGGATGACAAGCCTCTTGTTAAAAATTTACTAATACACAAGTGGGCATAATCTTTGATCATTCAGTTTATTTTCCTTTAGGTGTTTCCTTACTTAAAATGAAAAACATTAACTTAGGGCATTTATACTTTTCCTACATCATAAAACAGGTAAGACCTTCCTCTGGAAATTCTGTGTTTCATAATACAGAAAATACCATAAATTTTCAGGAGACAAGCTAAAGGATAACCAGCTAAAGTAGAAGAAACAATAAATGCATTTGGTATTCATTAAAATTAGTAAATTCACTTAGTACTGTTGGAAGAGATTTATAGGATGAGGTGATTGTTCAGCAGGACTTGGTAAAATGCATAGTACATTTATAAGTGTGACCACTCTGAGAAACTAAAATAAAATGAAACATAAGTGGAAGAAATTGTAGCATACGAGTAACTTATTTAAAAAAATGTTCCTTGATTATATGTTTTCACTTATCAAAGCAAAATGCCTTCTGGTTCTTAATTGCCAACATTAAAAATGAAAAACCAGTCTCAGGTGTTTTCAATTCCAAATTATATGTGGCTCTTATTCACACAATATGTAAATACAAATGTTAAGTAGAGTAATAAAGATAAAATAGAAATGTGACATGACCTAGTCAAGATCAATTAAAAAAATTAGAATTCAAATCTGGTCATTAACAATGGAGGGTTAGAAATTTGCCTTCACTCTGTAATTTCATTTGTCATTTATTGTACATTATCAATAGCTCAGCATTGATGACAGAATAATGAAGGAATCATAACTGGTTAGTAATTATGAAGTTTTTCTAGTTCTGTTGACTAAATACATGGCATTAGTTTTTAAAACTAAACTAAATATTGAAAGGCTCATTTGATATGAGAATATCTATGAAATTACTCAGAAATAAATTTCCTTGTTAAAAAACGAAGATGTTATTCAACTTTTTTTTTTTTTTCAATAAGAGTTACCTCACTAGGCACAGTGGTTTAACATTAAAATTTAGAGTTTAAAAATAGGAAAAGGATGGCTTTCTAAATTATTTTGATGACATTTTAAAGAACAATTTATTTCTTTGAAACAGATGTTCTCCTTTCTATTTCAAGCCCTTTAAATGTTAAAAAAAGTGCAAACCATTTCATGAAAATAAGTATCAGACATGCCCGCAATGAACACACTAAAGATTAGAGTGAGTGATAGCAATTAGGACACTTTCCACTTGATGACATCTACCTTGTGAACAATGATGTATTTAACTTAACTATTTTTCGTTCACAAATCTCCATTTTATATTTATCACCACCTGTGGTGCTTATGACAATGTGAAATAATAATTAAAATATTCCCTTGGAGCTATTGAACATATGGCACATTGAATCCTCTGTTGATTTCACTGTGACACTGGTTCTATTTTTTTATATGTTTTCTCAACATGGTTATTTTAAGTTTTGCTGAAGCTTTAGTGATGAAACAAGTATTTAGAAGAAAAAGAATATATTTTTTGATAGGAAAATGGGCTTTGTGAATATCTTTGATACATGCTTTGTTCAAACTTTAAATAAAAATCTGACAACCTGATATAGTTGAAGTAATTAGGATAAGATGTCAACCTTTACCAAATGTGACAGAGCCTAAATATGAGAACCTCATTCTCTGTCTTTTCAGTCACCTGTTTCAATGTGGAACATATAATTTTTAATATTAATAGTCTACCATACATCTAGATAATGAATTTCCTGACTACAATAAAATGTTATGATTTCAAATATTGGGAATATATTTTTCAAGGAGTGAGTTACATAGTTAAGTTTATAATCTGTGAATTAAGATCACCATCTAAGTACTAGTTTTAAACAATTCCCCTTCAAAAAGAGACCTAGAAGATTTGTTTCAAAATTACAATATTTCCAAGCAGTTATCATGGGTAAATCATTCACAACCTTTTCCTCAATACTGAAAATTCTTATGAGATATCATTAGACTGTTACAACTTATAATGGAAAAATCAATGCAGTAAGAAAATTAAATTTTACTGATAGCCTTCAGGCAAAATGCAATGTTAAAATGCATTTTAGCTTCCCATGTGGTTCTTAGGCAAAGGAAGAAATGGAATATGGGTTAGCTGTCAGTGCAAAATATTTTTTTTAGAAGCTGACAGGCTGCCTGTGAACCAAACTCTTTCCTAATGCATTTGTTCCTTGATTACTTAATAATTTGAAAATAACCATCCTAATCTGATCATTTGAAAGGTCAGAAGTCTGTTCTACTTAAAAAAAAAAAAATTCCCAGTCAAAATCAATGAGGAGATTCTCCATCTTCCCAGGAAGAGGAGTTAGCAGAAAGAAAATGGATTCATCTTCTGAGCAATGTTGCAATGACATGTGAATCTCTAGGGAGAAAAAAAGAGGTTGGGAAAGAGAAGTAGAAAACATGTAGAAGAAGAAGGACAGCTAGAAGGAGAAAATAGAGTAAAAAAAAAAAAAAGAGAGAAGTTATCAAGTCTTCCCCTATCTCTTATGAAAACATGACATAGAGACTGCATATGATTTGGTTTATAATCACTGTTATGTAGCCCCTTTCTTTTATTAGCAGACAAGGCAGACACAGATTGACATTCATGCATTTTACTCATCCTGCATCTAAAATAAAGTCATGCTTTTAAGAGTGATTTAAATGACAATGTCATTTGCTTAATTACCAAGGGGAATATGTAGTTAATTTCTAGATCATAAACAAAGACACTAATGTTTTACAACTACTTTTCTACTTTAGACCATGACTGAAAAACTCATTTGCTGCAGTCATAAAATACAATGACTTGGTGTGGAACACAATTGTGTTTTCCATTCTGTTTCCAGAAAATATATATTTTTAGTGCTCCCTTTGATTGCATGCTTCTTAATTGTAAATATTAATAATTTCCCCAACTTTCATAGTCTCCAAAAATGTATGTTTAATTATAGCTAATAGTTGAAAATTATTCCCAGTCAGCATTAAATTCTTAATAATACTGATGATTAATATATGTAAGCACTTAGATATATATAAAAGGGAAGAAACCTTTTAGTTTTCTTTTTAAAATATTTTATTTATTTTTGCATAGAACTTATATATTTACTTTTGCATAGAAGCAGGGGTTGAGAGGATTCACCAGAGACAGAGTAGGGAGCAGAATAGGCAGTTTTACTTAAATATGCTGCAAAGGAGAGCAGCTGGCAAGCCAGAAGAGATCTGCTGCACAACATGTGGGTCAGCTTCCTGAACAGTATCCCACTCAGGCCATCATGTTGATAGCACTGAGACCTAAACCCTAGGTCACCAGGGAGCCTCCCGAATTTTCTTTTTCTTTTTTTTTTTTTTAAGATTTATTTATTTATGCATACAAGCACTGGGGTACAGGCCAGAGGTGTAGGGGGTGAGAGGATTCACCACAGACAGAGCGGGGAGCAGAACAGGCAGATCAACAGAAGTACACTGCTGAGGGGAGCAGCGGGCAAGGCAGGAGAGGTCTGCTGCGCCATGTGGGTCCCCCCCTGGCCGGCAGCAGGGATCGAACTCGTGCTGCAGTAGCTGCAGTTTGCTTCATAGTGCGTTGCTTAACCCACTGTGCCACCAGGGAGGCCCCCGAATTTTATTTTTCTAAGTAGAGAGAATGATTTCACTAGTCTGCAGATTATTGTTCATGTTGCCTAATGTCACAGTATCAAAAATTTTCCCATGTTTTAAAAAGTTTTTGTGTCTTTCATCATGATTTTTTCCTTTGTTGATTTCTAGCTCACACTACACTTATCTAAAACTGCTTAGCATGAAATGTATTCTTACTACTTTTATAAGGTCATTTTAATTTATTTTTCTAAACCATCATATATGGAAAGAGTAGGGGGATATATCCCCTTTAAAAACAATGATCACATTAAAAAATGTGATCACATTAAAAAATGTGATCTAAGATACACATTTGAGTCAAATATAACTTAATTAAAATAATACAATCTGATATAGAGAAAACTAATTTCTTAAACAGACCATATAATGATTCCTTTACACATTCTTGCCTTGGAAACCAACTGTTGCATTACTTAAGCTTATCCAAGGAAATTCATGAAATTTACTATAAGCTTGAATTTTCCATATCTTAGCAAATTTTAGAAATTCACCTTTTGTTCTAGCTGCATCCTCATTTTACTAAGAATAGGAAATCAGAGTTGACATATTGTTTCTCCAAAGTCACAGACTTTGGATTTAATCTAGACTACCTTCAGAGTACAGTAATTATTCCACTATAAGGTGCTAGTTAACTTATCGAGAATGAATTAGCATTTGAAGTTCAGTTATCATCTATAGAAAATTCTATAATGAAAAGCTTGGAACTACTAGTTAAAAAAGTAAGATTGGTGGCAGATATAGATCATGAAACTATAAAAGTCCTTAATTTCATAATGATTATAGATGACCCAAAATAATTAAAATGACATATACCTGTCAAAGCCCACACACTTTTATATTGTTGTATTTTGTTATCTAAGTAATCATATCTGTTGATGAATCTACCCATGTATCCATCCATTGAGCTTACAATGTTTCCTATACTCTGCCTTTCCACCAAATATGAGATTTTATGAAATCATTGAATTGAAATTTTATATATCATGCCCTCCAACCCCACATTGTTCTTTTTTAAGTATTTATTTAAATTATGACTGCAGCTAAACTATTGACTTAAGTATTTTGTATATTTTTATGGCAAAAACTATCCATGACTTATGCCTGTCCAATTCTGTACTGTTTAACTGTCCTGGATTTATACTTTTTTTTAACCATTCCCATAACTTAAAATATTTTCCATTATATCTCCAATATAGACATTATCACTCCTAATGTTTGAATCTTCATTTTCTTCTTCTTATTTCATATCAACAGTATTAGGCTTAGAAATATTATTTCTTATTCTCAACAAAAATTAGTGTGATATGTATATTTGAAACCAAATGTGCAAAATTGCTGGGTATGTATAGGGAAGAAAATTTATCAAGGTAAGGATTCTGAGTCAAGGAAATTTGCAGTTAGAGATAGCTATATTAATTGGTATTAACATATTAAGCAATTGATATGTGAGTTAGTGTTGGAATAAAAACCATTGAACTACACACATATAAAATAAGGTCAGTGCTTCAGGTCAACTTTACATGTATTTCCATTTTAAGGATTTGTAACTTAAGTTTTTGGGTGGGGAGATGTCTGAGCATGTTTTATTGGAGGCTACTTGTATACTTACAAATGTTACGTCTGTTCAATCTGTTGGTTGCCTATACTCCATCACATTTCAGTTGATAACTCAATGATCACCACCCAACCTTTCCATATAACACCTCATCTGGAATGGATAATTTTGTTGGTCTTAAGCTTTCTTCTCCTAGGTTATCAACAATAGGGTAGCATTTGCAAAAGAAATGAGAAGTTCAATGGATGGATAATATTTCATTCTGGCTAAAGGAAGATACCAGTTTATGTCCAGAAATGATAATTCTGTCCATGAAATCTGTTCATTAACTTCCTGCTAGAGTCACTATACTTGCTTGAATCTTGATAGAGAATTGAAAACAGTACTTGATATTTTATGGAAATAAGTATTAATATATATTTTTTATTCTGAGTTAAATATATATCACAGACATACAAATTATTTTTTATGGTAAAAATAACTCTATGTCTACATCCAACTGTTCACAGTTTTATAGCTTGGATAGTTGGTGGCTTGGCTTGTGATTAGCTTTTTACTTCATTGTTTTGGGTCTTGGGAACATCACACTTTCTTCTATGTTACCTTATAGGAATGAGTTTAAAGACTTGGTTAAATCACTTTCTTCACAGTGTGGTATTGAGACGATTTGTTCTGAAAGCACCATTGGTGACTTATTTCACTGTATTGTACTTTGTGTTTTAAACAACTCTCCTTTTCCTGCAGGAACAATACTATTAGAGAAGAACCCATAAATCGTGAACCCTTGTAGACCTACAATAGTGCAATGACTTAGACATATTGTTCTGATGGTCATTTTAACTGTTTCACAACTTTAAAAATACTCATTTCACAGTAGTTCCCCACAATGCCCTTGAGTCCAGAAGAGTAAATGATTTTCTGAAAATATTGTACTTTACTGTACAGTTGCATTAGATAATAAATACTGAGAAAATATGGTTTGTTTCATTTCCTAAAAACTGTGAAGTATCTACTCAAAGAACACAAAAACTAATTTGAAAGAAAACCTGCACTCCTATGCTCTATTTACAATGACCAAGATATGGGAACTTAAATGCCTCCAAACAGAGGAATGGATTGAGAAGATGTGTTACATATACACAGTGGAAAAATACTCAGTGATCAAAAAATATAAACTCATACCATTTGTGGCAACATAGATGGAGCTGAGAGGGATTATAATTGCTAGGTGAAATAAGTCAGAGTAGTAAGATAAATATCAGCTGGTCTCACTGGTATGTGGAATACAGAGAAACCAAACAAAAAAAATGCTCAAAGACAAATCTTGAAAGCTGACCATAGATCAGAGTTGTCTAGGAGGGAAGTGGGAAAGAAAGAAAAGAGGGGGAGGGATGAAAACAGGAGGAGGAAGAGTCACATTGGACTATGGGTAAGGCTACTGGAAAGGGGATAAAGTGTGGTGGGAGCAAAGGGGAGAGGGGGATTCAGTGGAATATTTCTGGGTCTTTTGTGATGGGTGTAGTGAAATAACATACAGTTGTGGCCATGTAAACCTACTTCCCTGGGACATCTATTGTGATTTAAATCAACGTTATCTCAATATAACTATAAACACAAAAGCAAGTATCTTCCATGTCCTTTCATAGCTTATAAAATCATTTCTTTATAGTGCTGAATGATGTTCCATTGTCTTGATATGCTACAGTTTATTTATACATTTTCCACTTACTGAAGGACTCCTGGATACTTCCAAATTCTGGCATTTATGAATAAAGCACTTAAACTCTAAAAAAAATGATGTGCTAAAGATGTGAAGTCCAGTGTTTCCTGATACTCTTTCACATAGGGTCCTGGAGAAAGGGATACACACAAATTCAAAGCTTTTTAATATGACTGACTTTTTCCATATGTTTTTATATGGTAACATTCTAGGGCAGTTGTCATGACCACTTTATAGATTAGGAAACTGAGGCTTATGAGAACAGTAGAATTGTTCACTGCAAGATGTAAGATAACCTGTCCAATAAGTGGCAGAACCTAGATTTATCTCTTTACATCTGTGTCATTCTAAAAATTAGTTTTCCTACTCTATCATGAAAACTTTTGGAAGTAGATGAAGCATTTATTTATAACTACAAAAATAAAGGTAGCATTATAATACATTATCATAAGAAAAATACCCAAGTATCCTGAAGATAGACATAATGTGTCAGAAGATTGTAGCATCAGTTTTTAATGAACTGTGGCAAACATTTTATGATTTAAATATTTTCAAGTTCAATTTCCACATTTACTGCTAACCAAGTATGAAATTTTGGTGTCTTATAAAAGTTAAATCAGAATTTAAAATTGCAGGAAATCATTAAATTCACATATTTAACAACATTATGCTCTTAAGTAACAAAATGTGTTGCATGCTTTCTACAGTGGCAAACATATTAGCAAAATATTACACTATATTGTAATTGTTATAAAATAGCAAGTCAGATGAATGAAAATGACACATAAACTGGCAACATGACCTTATGATATATGATGTTGCATATTCCAAAGGATTTCAGTTAGAGTTCTTGTTCAAAAATTCTACTTTTCTTTGTGTGTGTATAAAGTATGTTTTCTTCTTTTAGTAGTTGTCCCCATAAAATTTGCAGAACCAGTTTACCTCTATACCATTAGTATAGTCCCTTATGTTTTTCCCTCTCCTGTTATGATCCTTCTGCCTTCCCCCTCTCTTGCAGAATGTCTCTGGTTTATAGTTGCCTGCTAATTTTTTAAGAATATTTTATTTATTTATGTATACAAGATTTGGGATGTAGACCAGAGTTATGGGGGTGGTGAGAGGATTCACCAGAGACAGTGGGAAGCAGAAAAGGCAGATCAACTGAAATACACTGCTGAGGAGGGCAGCAGGCTAAGCAGGAGAGGTCTACTCTGCCATGTGTGTTGGCTCCATGTATGGGGATTGAACCACTACGCAGTGGCTGTGGATAGTTTTATAGTGATGAGACTTACTTAACCCCTTGCATCTCCAGATGCACTGGTAAATAAACACTGTATGAATTTTCAAAATTTATTCTAGATAAAATTGAGGTGTTGAGATGCATGTAAGTGGCCAAACGATTCTGGTACAATGCACTGAATGCCATGATAGAGACAGATCACAGAAAACATGTATTCAATAAAAGGTAGTTGGGACAGCAAATGAATAATGCTATCCATTTGTGAATACATTTAGATTATCTACTATATTGAAAGCAGTTTTCTTCATATCCATAAAAATGCCTAAGCTTATTATATATATATGATTTTAATTTTTTAATGTAAAACATGCCAAAAATATAAATCACCTATAAAATAGTTGTTGCATGATAAAAAAAAGCACATTTTCTTTTTGAAAGAAAGAAATATGTTTATGATTGAACTTGACAGATTTAGACAACTAAGAAAAAGTGAGTTGTGAGGAGAATGTGATAATGAATTACATAGCTATGAAAACAATCAGGATAATTTATCAACCCAGATGCTAGATAAATTGCAGTATAATTTTTATTACATCTATCCAATGGAAGTAAATGCTTTGTTTATACATACAAATAGGATGTGTTTTTAATGACTTATATGGCACATATGCAAATATGTTAAAATAAAAATGAAAACCATAAAAACAGGGCATGTGAATGGGAACAGATATGTTAACTAGAAACATTGGTATCGTTTTAAATTTAGTTCCACTTTGGCTCTGAGCCTCCTGGAAACAAGAGCAAAGACATCACAAGGCAAAGAGCATGTCAATTGGTTTGAATATCTTAATGATAGAAGCTATTTATAAAATTGATTTAAATTTTGACAGTTGAAATTCTGACTGTACACTTGCAAAGAAGCAAAGTTAGGTGCTAGAAATATTATGTATATTTATGTATAAATAAACATACTTCACTACTTTTGAGTTAAAATTTTATTCTTCTGATTTCCCTTAAAAAAATGAACACAGAAGACACTTTGACTAAAGATCTTTCATTATTTTTAGTTGTGGGTTGCAACACTAGGTATTGTGAAACAGCAACAACTAATGAACTTTTCCAAAATTTTATTAAGTAAAAGGGAAATTGGACAATTAAATTGGATCTGGACCCAATTCCTGTGTGGGTGTGTGTAGAGGGTTTCCCCTACCACAAGGAATTCTTGAACACTAGAAAGTTAAGAATTAACTCCATTCTGACGTTATTATTTCCCAGGACCTACTCCTCAACTGTGTTTAGTTTGCTAGAGTTACTCAAGAATTCAGGACACCCCTTTACTTACTAGGTCTGTTAATTATAAAAGGGTGAGGATGTTAAGGCTGCTCTTTCACTTTCACTGCAACTAGACAGACTCCCTTGCTTGCACACTCTTTGTGACCATAGTCCAGAAGTCAAGTTTGGGTAGGAGGGGTAGAGTTGGGCATGCCACCAGTTTCTGGTAAACCTGTGGTCTAGAAGCCCCTTGTGGAAAATCTATGCATGCATGATTTTCACTTTCACCAACAGTGTTTCACTTTCACCAACAATACCAGCAGTGTAGTCAGGAAGATGCCTGTGCTCATGCTTAAAATCATTGTGAGTACAGGCAAAGGTTGTGAACATGGTTGGGAAGCATGTCTAGAAACCCACTGTGGAAAAGTTTGTGCTTATGATAGGCTCCATGGTAGCACTAAACTAGCCCTTAAGCAGACCGAGTTTGTTGTGACCTCTTGCAATGTCCTATTAAATATAGACTGGAGAGTGTAGGTTGGACAAGGGCCTGTATGTTCTTTCCACTGTTGGATCTAGTTTCTGGTTACCTGGATTGGCCCTTATTGATCTGTGGAACAGGCTAGGCTCTCACAGTGAACTATACTCTCTTCTTAGGATGATGGAAGAGGCTGGGAGACTGTTGGTGAAGGACCAATACCCTTTCCAGTGAACTGGCACCATTTCTGACTTACTGTTTCTCAATCTTCATTATCTATCATTGCTGGCTCTCCTTGCTGACATACTGACCATCACTTCTAGATGCAGCTGTTTCCTCTGAGGGCTGATCCTCAGTATTCCTGAGGAAGTTATGTTTCAAGGATCCTGTCCATCTGCCATCATCTACCCCTCCCCAAACATAAATTTTTTTTGGTTGTATGTTTATGCAGTTTTTTACTCACATCTAATTGATGCATTTTTTGGAGGTTGTAAACACTATCACATTGTTACATCATAAGTGATCTTGGGTTATTTTAATTTAAGGAAAATGGAATACTCATTAAAAAATCTAGGCATTGAAAATCTGAGAAGTAGCTTCATAGCACATAGGCAACAAAACCTCTGCAGAGTGATTTCTCTCTAGAGACATACTGTCCTCTTCAGTATTCCTGAATATGGATGACTGAACATATGATGTGAAAGGATTCAAAGATAGAAAGATAAACAATAAGAAAACAAATATTTCAACTAAAAAAATGGGTTAAAGACTTTAATGGATATTCTACTAAAGAAGATTTATAGATGATGAACACATGAAATGATGTTCTGAACCATGTAATTGGAGAAATGCAAATTAAAATTTAAAACAGTAAGATACTACTGCTTATCTGGTAGAATGGCCAAATTTGGAAACACTGGCAAGGGAATGCTGTAGAGGTGGAACAACAGAAGCTCATTGATTGCTGGTCTAAAGTAAAATGATATAACCACACTGAGATACAGTGTGACAGTTTCTTGCAAATTAAACATACTGTTACCATTAGAGTCAGTAGTCATGCTTCTTGGTATTTACCCAAAGGAGTTGAAAACTCATGTCTTTATAGAATTTTTAACTTGGATGCTTATTTCAGTTTTATTAATAATTGCCAAGACAGAAAGCAAACAAGATGTCTTTTAGTAGTTGAAAGGATAAATAAATTTGTGGAACATCTAGACAATGGAATGTTATCAAAACTACTTAATATAGACATGTTGATTCATCATGATGAATACTTGAAACACATAATATGTTACTACAGTTTAGAAAAAGATGCTGGGCAAATTTAATATGAGAAATTAGTGTTCAAGTCATGAAAAGATGAAGAGTAAAGTTAAATGCATGCCACTAAAGGAAAGAGGTCAGTCTGAGAAGTCTATGTACTATATGATTCCAGCTATGTGATGTTCTGGTAAAGGTCAAACTAAATAATAAAAAGATCAGAGTTACTAGCAGTTGGGCAGGGGGAGGTGTATAGGCGGAACACAGCACATTTTAGTGCAGTAAAAATACTACTTGTGATATTGTAAAGATGGACTTATGTGCAACATGAATGAACCTTTAGGTAAACTATGAAATTTAGTAGGTCCATCTTTGATAAAAAAAAATGTGCCACTTTGTTGTGTATTTTTTCAAAGATGGAAATTATGCATTTATGGAAGATTTGGGAAATCTTTATACTTTTAGTTTTATTGCAAACTTAAGGTTGGTCTAATAAATAAGAGAAGAAAGTAGAGACAGTGGGATGTTTTACTTCTCAGTCTTATAAACTTGTTTTTCAAATATTTAGTTTTTTTTAAATAACTACAAATATAAGTTTCTTCAAACAAAAAGAAGTAATAATATTGACAGTCCGTGTCATCAGTTGAATTCTGAGATTCCTAAAAGTACATTTTTGATATGTCTGAGACATTTATTGTCCAGTATTTTATGGGATATGCTGTAAAAAATGGAGAACACTCTGAGATCCTGACAATAAGTTGCAGAAGAGGTTATGGACCACATAATTTCAGTTCTTTATTTCACAGAGGAGAAATCTGAAGACAAATAGGTTAAATGATTACTCAAGGTCATGGAACAAAAACAGAACCATATGTCCTTTACTCTGTCATTGCTCTGGAATCCTGGGATATATTCTTTGCCCTCCACTTAGCTTGATAGGCAACTTTGAGTGCGTATTCCTTCAATAAATATTTTTGGAATTACTGCTGTGCACTATGTGATAGTCCAGGATGTAGGAATACAAAGATGATAGATATTTACAATTATTTTCAGTGTAAACAAGGTTTAATGGTGAAAGTACACCATGAAAAAATTTATTTGATGTCTGATTAAGTTAATTGGGCATAGTAAATGGAATACAAGGCTTCTCCTGGTCAAAAGTGTCACTACATTTGCTACTATATCTTAAACATATTAAGTCAGTATTTCACATCTTTTGTTTCTAATTTAAAGCAACCGTGAAAAAAAAAAATGCTACTACCCCCCCTATTTACCAATGGAAAAAGGCATTAATTTTCTCACTATTGTCAATAACTTAAAGTTAAGAACCTGGACCTTAATGCTCATAAATTCAAAATTTAGATAATATCTAAAATACTAAGTTTTACTCTGTTTTTATTTTTGTCTTGAAGGAAAGTTTATCCATGGAAATAGCAATTTAGAGAAATTTAAAAAAAGTCAACTTTAAGTTCCTTAGGAAATACATTTATTCTTTCTCTGAAAGGAGTCTTTCTTGGCCCATAATCGACTATGTGCACAGAGTACATGTTCCATGTACTAGAACAAGATTTCTCTAGACTCTGTGAGTAACTTTCTGCAATGATGATCATGCTCTTTGTTTACACTTTCCAGCATGGTAGCCACTGGCTGCATGGTTATTAAACACTTGAAATATGACTAGTGTGACAAGGGAACTGATGCCTAATTTTAATTAATTTAAATGTAATTTAAATTTAAATAGTTATCTGGCTTTTGAGCACTTGGAACTTGACTGGTGACATGATAAACTAATTTTTAATTTTAATTAAATTTAAATTTAAATAGTCACATTTGGTTAGTGGTTACAAAGTGGCTGATGGATACTGTAGATCTGACCACACTTGAATGTACATGAATGGATTTTAGAGGACCAGTGGAACACTTCTAATTAAATACTATAATATGAAGCCTACCTTCTTAAGGTAGGTTTTTCTATTAGGACTTATGGTACTCATGGGAATATTAAGAAACAGTTCTCTCTAGAAGCAGAATTTAAGATCTTCATGATTTTGTATTTTCTAACTCAGATATTTAACCCATCTTACTTTTCTTTTTACTGTAATGAAGTAGCCATGCCTCCTAACTTCTGATATTGAAATATCCCCAGCATAATATATAAAAAAGGAAATAGATTTTTCAATAATTCTAATAAAATGTGATCAGACTCCTTTCAAATAGTTTTAAAAATATTCCAAACAAGATATGAAAAAAGAGTACATTTTCCAAGACCATTGTTTTGTTTTTGTTTTTGTTTTAAACTTTGGGACTTCAATAAGTTAGGGAATATGGTTTATATATGATTGTGATCATTTTCTAAACTTCTCATTAAATGAGTTCATCAGCTCTCCATTCTTTAAATACAAGTAAAGCTGTTCTATGTGCTGGTCACTTTATTCAGCTCTAACTGTACCAACTGACTAAACAGTGTTCCCCTTTAGCCAGGACCCAGAAAGCAGTCTGGTTTACATAAAAGTAATGTAAATTGTAAAACATCATGTTGGTAAGTGCTATAATAAAGTGAAGATCTTGAATGCCTATTTAATGCTAGGTGCTGTGCTGAGTGGATTATCTGCTGTAATCCCCTGCCACATTTATCTGGCTGGTTGCTATTATTTTTACATTTTATAGATGACAAAAAATAAGCCTGAGAAATGTTAAGTAACTTTCTCTAGGCTACATAACAAGCTATATGAAGCTTTACCCATTATATTCTCATGCTGGAGAGAGAAAGGTCAAGGGAAGTTGAAAGAAGACAATGAAATGTGTATAAAAGGTACATTGTTATCACATCTCTTTGGTGGACTTGCTAAGCACTAGGGATTCAGAAATAGGCTCTTAAACTCAAATTACTTTTGCATGGATTTTGAATTTTTATTATTGTCCCTTCATCATCTAGTTCTAATCAGTATCCCATCTAAATTGATCTATATCAAAGATGATTGGATTATAACATAAGATAAATAATGGTGATTCATTTTATTAAGCATTTTGACAGATCTTAGATTACTGTTTTAGAATGTCAGTGACTACCTTTATCCTCCCTTCTTTTGTACACTGAATCTGAAAGAGAGAAGGGTACTCTTTCAGGAGATTAGCCTTATTCAGTACAGGATCTGGCATATTCCAGAAGCAAGAATGTAGTTGGATACAATCCTAGTGTTTTCAGGACCCAACATCAAACAAAATGCATGGGCCACTTCTCCAAATATTAAGAGTTTCAGCAATGTCACAAAAGGGCAGTAAGCCAAATTCAGAGTTCTTCTCTGTGCAAATGCACAGTCATGAGCTCATGAAGCCAGTCCTAATAATTGTGTTGCAGAAAACATTTATAGGCTTTCAGAATCCTGTATGTGATTTAGGTGCACGTGGTGTGTAGCTGAGAAATTTGAAGCACCCATCCTCAAACGTTATGCCTTCTTTTGGAAATGACCTCTGTAGTTCTAGCTGAAGTAGCTGTATCAGGTGACTTGTCCAGGAGCAAGTGTCTAATCCAAACTGAACAAATCAAGTTTTTCTCTTGAGTATTTGAACCAGAAATATAGGGGCATATTCAAAAGTTCTAAAGCACTAAAGCTGTAAGGCTCTGGAGACTTGGGTATAATGACAGCATGCAGCACTCAAGTCTTTGTGGGTGAAGTTATGGGAAAACAGAATCTAAATCGTTTATATCATCCATGTATTGTGAAACCCATAAAAAAATAGAGTTAGAAATAAATAAAAGAGAGGGAGAGATAAGATAACAGAAAAGATAAAGATGGGGGATCCGAAAGAGGAAGAGAGTAAAACAGATGCTGATTACAATTTCCATGAACTTCTTTCAGCCCCGTGTGTCTTTTGTTTCCTTAATAGAAATGTCCTGTTATTCCTGCTATTTGACTAGATTGCCATTTCTTTCAATCAGATGACCCTTAGAAATAAAATCTATAGTGGGATTCCATTAAGTACTCGGAAAACGGAATTAGAAATAAATTCAACCTGTGTTTCATGAATCTAATACTTTTACTGTGAGAATGATGAGTGTATTATAATGCTAGCCTTACTCATATGAAAGTAGTGAATCAAAAAAAAACCAACAACCAAAGCCCATTTGACTGATACAATCGAGAACTATTAATAATGTGAAAGGAACTTGTAGCTATTATACCATGCAGGAATATTGCATATTCCTTTGTGTGGTTTCAATTCCATAGGATAGTCACTGTGTAACAGGAATAGTAACTGTACCTTACCATTTCATTTATATTACTTTTTTTATCTTTTCTAACCAAGTCAGTTATTTTCTCTTTCGTTAATTGTGTTCAGTGACAAATTGATTGTCCAGCTGCTTAAAATTAATCTCTGCTATTTTCCTTTTTTAAAAATTAATTATCTTATTGCAGTAAAGTTCTAAAATGTAGCTAGGCCCATGCCTTTATGTTTATTGGGTTACATGTATTGTCCAAATGTATTTTATTTGTCGATTATTTCTATGAGACTGAGTTTTTAATACAGGATTTTAAATGGAATATAAATAAAGGGAGATACATTAATCTGAGGGTGAACTCTGTTTTAAAAATGTGTTTTCGTACATCATTGTTCATTTCTATGTAGTAATTGTTTTTTCCCCTTGGGTGCAATTCCTTTAGTTTGCCACCACCACATCACCTGAGATCTATCACCAGTCCCTTATGCTCTTCCCTCCCCTGCTTTTATTCCTTCCGGCATCCTCTCCTGCTGTTTGTCTCAGATCTACAGTCAACTTGTAAGTTTTGTCTTTTTTTTTTTTTAACCTTTTGTTGGGTTTCTGTATATTCTACCTATAAGTGACAACATTTGATTTTTATTTTTTTGCTTCTGATCTTTTTTTGCTTAGCACAGTCCCTTATCTCTCCATCTATGTTGACGCAAGTGGCATGCATAAATCTTTTTGATCTCTGAATAGTATTCCATTATATACATATACCACAACTTTTGATCCATTTGTCTGTTTGGGTCATTTAGGTTGAACTCTTAGATGGGGTAATGGAATCCATTGATCAGTTAAATATTTTTAATCTAAAATCACAAAGGATTTCTTAAGAGACAATAGATTGTGGAATGTTTTGTATTTTATTGATTAACAATGGTTTACATCATTGTTTATATGTTGAAAGATTGATTCCACCCTCAGGGGTGGTTACCACAGTGCACCCACAGTCTACCACCATAGTCAGTTGTGTCATGGAATATTTTATTTTTTATTTGTTTTAAAGATTTATTTATTTATGCATACAAGATCTGCAGTGCAGGCCAGAGGGAGGGTGTGAGAGGATTCACCAGAGACAGAGTGAGGAGCAGAATAGGCAGATCGATGAAATACACTGCAGAGGGGAGCAGTGGGCAAGGCAGGAGAGGTCTGCTGTGCCATGTGGGTCCCCTCCCTGGCCAGGGATCGAACCTGTGCTTCTGTGCAGCAGATGACCCACAGTACGGTACTCAACCCACTGCGCCACCAGGGAGGCCCCAGTTGTGGAACATTTAAAAATTCTGTTTTTAAGTAGCTGGTGTGATTTCAAGATTTTGTTAGTCAGTAGACATTAACAAAGAATTAATTCTTATTTTTCTATGGGCCTTCCTTAATTAGAAAATATCACTCTGTGAAATTACTGTATAGATACATCTTATTTTAAATGGGAAAGTAAATAATATTTACAGAAATATGAATGTGTATTAAATTATATGGTATAATGGGGAAAAATGCCCTTTTTGTAATATCCTTTTTATAACCAGTAACCAGTTTAAGCATGTCATCCTTCATGCCTACTTTTCCTAAGCATTTTCTATTCTAGCAAGATAACATTCCATAAAAACTTTGAATTCTGGTTAATTTTTACCTGATATTTTCTATAGGTAATTTATAGATATGTTAATAATTAACTTATTGATTTCCCTTATTGACTTTTATGTCATTTTTATTTTTCTATCAAAAACACTTTTGGATATACATTTTCAGCTGCAATTTTGTTTCAAAATTCAGGTAACATTTTAGGAAAGGGCCTCAGAAGTATAAAAAAATGTTGCAGAGCCTGTTTATTCTTTTACATTTTTTTTTGTTAGTTACCAAAGTTTGTTTGATTCCAAAGGTTTAGAACTAACATGTATTCCCATGAGCAATTATATTTTGTGGTGTTTTTACTAGCCTTCATTACTTTCCCTCTTTTCTTTCCAAGATATTTGCTCACATTCTGTCTACCTATTTACTTTTCACCATTTCATTTTATTTATTAATTAAAGTACTTAATTTTTCTTATAGTGTCTTCTTATTATGCAAACCTTAAAGGTTTTTAGTTTCTTACATCTTAGCTGGGTTTACCCTGGTGCTTTATGTTTTTTCCTACCATTTGTCTATAAAACTTTCATTCCAAATGTTTTAATTATCTAAATATTTCAAAATTAGAGTTAATTTGTTAATAATTAATAAAAATGCTTTTATTTTGTATTGAGAAAGTATATATTTTTTTAGGCCTGCAATTATAAACATACGTCTTCTTTCCTCTTGCAGGACCACTGCTTTACTCTAATCCTATTTGATTGAATGTATTTTTGGAGGTGGTGAAAAGGATGCTAAGACTGCAAAAACCAAAGTCCTCCTAATAGCTTGGCTTTCAGCCCAGAATTGCAAGGGAATACCCCCAGTCAAGTTTCAAACACATTTGATGGCTAGCTGCTATTGTATAATAGGTTACATTTCCCTGCCTATTGATAGAACCCATACTAGAACCATTTTTCATTTATATGATAACTTTTTTATTATTATTATTATTTACTGTTTCTAACATTGGCAAATTTATTTGTCTTTTTATTTTACTTTTTCCTTCTGCAAAAGCCTTTTGACAAATATGTTAGACTTTGTTTGCCTGTGTAAGAGTAGATAAAGCATGCTATGGAATTGTGAAGTTTTAGAAATTTAAGAACATAGTAGGAGGGCTTTTTGTTGTCTTTTAAAGGATTTTTAACTGTCCTTTAAAAGACTATAGAAAATCAGCCAAATAATTTATATCAGTTTCATACCTTAAGACAATAGGAATGGATGGTAAATTAATTACTATTTAGTATGTTATTTTATAAACGTTAGAGATTATGATCTTTAGGAAAGTACAAACCTTTTAATAGTATCTTTCAAATAATACATTATTCCAGGAGACTGGTTTTCTTAAATATTTGGTGCTGTTGTGAATATAGAGTGTAAAGGAAGATACCATGGATAATACGCAATGAAAAATGTCATGTAATACTTAGACACAGTAGATGCCAAAACCATATGGAGATGATGCAACTAGGTACTTAAAGACTTGACTATTAAAGTTCTTAGTTAAAAATGGGAAGGATATTTGCATGGAACTAGGAGATTAATAAATTAAGTTCTATGAATGTTCTGTGGAAGTGAGCTAGACAAGTGAGAGAGGCAAGCCATGTCAAACATATAATTCCCATACTGTCTTTCCAAAAATATGCAGTAAATATAATAACAGGAATATAAAGGATTGATACAAGATAAAAAGCAGACTCCCATGAACTTGAGAATAATTTCCAAAATATAAAACTTACTGTCTTTTGTTCCATCTATTCAGTTTCTATAACTCTAATCCAGTAGCAGAAACTTGTATTAGTAGCACTTACTGAACAATTTGTATAATTGATATATTAATAACACCATCAACATTCCCTGATAGAAAAACAGATAATTTTATACACATATATGCATACATATGTAGGTACACAGTTCTTAAACAAAATGAAATTAATTCATTTCATTACTGAGTCCTAAAATATATTGTCAAATAAATAAAAACAGCTGAAACTCACTGCATAGTAAAAGGCCTTATTTATGTTTTAAAAAGATAATATGCACTTGAATATATATTCTTATAGAAGAGGTTATGTTGGAGAATATCTCTAAAAATGCACATAAAAATGAGATAAAGCTCTCTCTTTTAGAACTGTAATACAGGGGTGAGAAGAAGATTAGTTGTAACTGTGAACCATTTTAGGCTGTTTGAATGTTTTATGTGCATGCGTTATCTTTTTTTTTTAAAGATTTATTTATGCATATAAGCACTGGGGTACAGGCCAGAGGTGTGTGGGGTGAGAGGACTTACCAGAGATAGAATGGGGAACAGAATAGGCAGATTGACTGAAATACACTGCTGAGGGGAGCAGCAGGTGAGGCAGGAGAGGTCTGCTGTGCTATGTGTGTCACCTCCCCAGCCTGACAGCAGAGATTGAACTCTTGCCTTGGTCTGCTTCACAGTGTGTTGTTTAACCCATTGTGCCACCAGAGAGGTCCCCATGCATTACCTTTTAAAATGAAAGCATGGAGATGGTTAAAATCTCACCATGTATAACTTGAGTTATCATAGTATTATCATAGAAATTTCAACTTTTCCTATTTTAAAAATACCTGCCAGTGTACTGGATATGTTTACATATGATATTTTACCTGACACTGCTACTTTTCAACCTACTGCCTTCTGTGTTTTAGGGGCTGTCTTGTTTTCTATTGTATTCTGACCTCCTTGGGCAGCATGAGCAGGAAGATTACTCTTAGATTTGCTATGATTCTCTCTATAATATTTGCTAGAGATCACTATGCTGGGCCCAGGACAATCAATAGGAGACACAGATGTTGTCTCAGATGATGCTGATGTACCAACTTATGGATAATTGTATCTGCTATAGGATAAATAGTGATCATAAACTCTATCATCAATAATAAATACAGAAATCAATTTGAAATAGCTTCAACTGCTTCATCCTGACCTGCATTAGTGTTATTTTGTTGTTTGAGAACATTGCTGTTTCTCCAATGTGGGGGGGGGGTGTATTCCTTCCATAGAAAAGCAGAATCACCACTTCTGTCTTTTCTCTAGAAGACTGAAAGATAGAAATTTTCTGACATAAATGTGTTGTAGCCCTTTTCTAACCAGATGTATTATTTTTGCATGAAGAATGAAAGATGGAGAGAGGAAAGATGGATTGACTGATCTAGAGCTGATAGTAGTAGGGATTTAAATGTGATACTTTGTGGAATTCTTGGATGGAGCTAGACAGTAGGAAAAAGCTGAAAAACTTGACAGAGACAGAAGAGTCAAAAGACTTAAATATGAGGGCCTTCCCTGGTGGCGCAGTGGGTTAAGCAACACACTATGAAGCAGACCACAGCCACTGCAGCATGAGTTCGATCCCTGCCCCCATCTGGGGAGGTGACCCACAAGGATCTCTCCTGCTGTGCCTGCTGCTCCCCTCAGCAGTGTATTTCAATTGATCTGCCTATGTTGTTCCCCACTCTATCTGGTGGATTCTCTCACCCCCTGCACCTCTGGCCTGTACCCCAGTGCTTGTATGCATAAGTAAATAAATCTTAAAAAAAAAAGACAAATATGATCAAATAGCAGAGTATAATAGAAGAATGAGGCTAATAGTGTCAAAGTAGTAGGTGGAGTCAGTATGATAATAAAGTTTAAGATTTCTATATTCAAGCAGTTTTTGTTGATGAGAAGTTGTGGTGATGGTGGCCACAATAAGTGTTCAAAAGAGTGATGTGCAAAATCACTGATATTTTGGGAATTTAGAAACTTTTGCATTGGAATGTTGAAATTCCTGAAGTTCTTAATAGGGCTGAAAAACCTTTTTTTTTTTTTTTTTTTTTTCATGGTAGTAAGAGGTATTGACCTTAAAGTCAATGGATAACAAAACAAGGTAGAGTTTAGATATGATACAGGTTGATACAGGCTGAAGACAAGTATTGTATGGTTTACATGTGCCAGTTTAGATCTATAAAAATTATACTACTGATAAAAATAAATGTGAATATGAGGGTGAATTATGTTGAAGCTGTAAAAGTTACTGCAAGATTGTACTCAGAAAAAGAGCCAGTCATGAATTTAGATAAGGTGAAATAGGATCAATTCCTTGAAGAAGGAAAACAGAGACTTGATGTTGAAAACATACAAAGTAGAAAATTGAGGTTGAGAAAATATGTATAAAGAGAATATTTGGAGTAATAAGAATGATAGTGGAGATGGAAGGCAGAATATTCCTTGTCCCAGAATTTCAATCTAAAACAATAAAGTCGTTTTTGACTAGTTCTTCTGGGAATATGTTATTAACTTTTTCAAGTTGGTTTATGCTAAAGTCAAGATGAAGTTGTCTGTATGCAATAATGAGAAGCAAGGGGAGGGAATCATCAATGATAATTGTGCAGTGTATCAGAGTCGTTATGCCGTCAGAGAAGAACTAGCTTTTGGTTTATTAAAGGCAAGTTTAGAAATGTTTGGATAGCAATTAGAGAATAAAAGAAAAGTAATATCAAAGTGAGTAGAGCTATATAAACAGATAAAATGGGCAATGGCATGGTAAATAATTTTTTAGGAAAGGAGAGAAACTGCTATTTAGCCAGTTTTTGGTGAATGCATTTCCTTTTCACACAATTGCTTTCACAATGTGTGATTTTTCCACAGAGTGTGTTGGACTAGTCTATGTATATTGCCAGCATCCCACCTGAAGCATACAACATGGGATATTTCTACTTTTCTGCTTCAAAAGTTTCTCCTAATTCACATTCTCTGAGCCCAGAAATTTGTGTGTTTGGAAGCAGGGTGGAGGTTAATACTTCCAAAGATCATCTTCAACAAATGGATGAAAGGGTCAATAGATCATTTTGCCAGCCTGTATCTTTCAATGTGATGTTTTAAAGGTAGTTTTCTAAGATCCCTCAGAGGGTTTCCAAAGCTACTTATTTCTAGTTATTCAGATCAGCAATCAGATCAAAGGGACACACTTTATTGGCTGTAACCTTTCCTACTCCCTCACTTCTGCCTTTTGGAATTTACTTCTATATTTTCCCATTACATCCTTATCTTTATATTAGTATGTTTCAAGGAAATCCAAGTTAAAACAGTATTTTCTCAAAAAAATGTTAGCAGTGGGAATTGGGGAGTGTGAAGAATATTTGGAATAGAAAACTGTAGTGAATGTTCTGGGGAAATTGATTAACGGTGGGTTGTAGTGAGGAACAGTTTGGAATTTGTATTTTAATTAGACAATCCCTTTGTCAGTTTTCTCTTCATTTGTGTGAGGCACTTAGAATCATTCTTCTGGGGGTGATACCTATGGAATCGCACTCATGCATCCTCCTCAGTGCATTCAGAGGGATGAACATCTTGGACACATTCAGAGGTTTGAAGGAAAGAGTAGAATTTTTTTTAAAGATTTATTTATTTATGCATACAAGAGCTGAGGCACAGGCCAGAGTCGCGGAAGGTGAGAGGATTCACCAGAGACAGAGTAGGGAGCAGAACAGGCAGACTGACTGAAACACACTGCTGAGGGGAGCAGTGGGTAAAGCAGGAGAGGTCTGCTACACCAGGTGGGTCCCCTCCCTGCCGGCGACAGGGATCAAACTGGTGCTGCAGTGGCTGTGGTTTGCTTCTTAGTGTGTTGCTTAACCCACTGCACGCCAGGGTGGCCCCCAGGAAGAGTAGAATTTTTGATAAAGAAAATGGTTTTGAACAATAGCACAAGGAAGTCTTTAAAGGGGATAGGAAAAACTGTCCTATGACCATAGATTTCTTCTTTGCCCCTTTAGCCTATCTTCTTCATAAATTAATTTATGTTTAAAAAAAAGTTTGTTATTCTCCTAAGTATAGTGGAAAATTGTCAAGTTATCAGATAGTTTCTAAGACAAACACAGAGAAAATAAAGGCACAGATGGCTCTTCCTAGATCAAGGATTTATATTATCCTTCAGGCAAAGAGGTAATCCTCTGGAATGAGCATAAACTGATGCATAAGGGCATGGCCCTGAGAGGGATAAATCGATGTCTGACTGTAATTCTGAGTCAGACTTGTTCCATAGCTGCATACTCTAAACTGCATATAATCTCTGTAATTTCTTCCTATCCCCCCTTTCTCTTGTGGGAGAAAGTAGGGAGGTTTGAGAACCAAGCTGATCATTAATTTGGGCTAAATAACGGTTTAAATCTTCCTCCATTTTCCTAACTCTACCCTCTCATTCAAATAAATTTGAAGCCTTCATAAAAACCAACTTCTGAGACTAAATCCTAACCAAGCAGAAACTAGAGATTGTGAGCATCACATGCGGGAGGTATACCAAGTTTACCTGAGACAGCATTGCATATATGCAATGCATAAAAAAAAATTCTATTAATTAAGTGTACATGGTTCAAGAACTCTAGGAGATAGTTTCTGTGTGCTATACAGTGCTGCTATTCTAGAGTTCTGATTGTCTATAGACTAAATGGCTATACACTGATGTGATTAATAGAATACTTGTCATACATGAACATTTTAAGGGAAATGTTCTAAAGCAGACACATGCAATTTTTACCCTTCCCAGTGTGATTTATTGGCTATGTGTTCACAGTTGGTTGCTACCCAAAATTTGATGCACATTAACAGTGTCCTAAAGGTCATTTGCATTTCTCCAGTGAGAAATTGTGCTGCTTTCCCCCATGTGGAGACTCTATAATTATGCTGAAACCTTTTGTCTGTGACATTGGCAGTTTTCCTGGAGTATACACATCTCTCAGCATCCTACAGATGTTGCTCATAGTTAATCTAGTGGCAAAGGATGCCTGGTTTTGCTCATATTCTGAAAATCACTAGTGAGAATTGCAGTGCCACCACTTTTTTATTTTTGTCTTTAGAATTTGCACAAGTCATTTAAATCCTCTGTGTGATGTCTGGAGCCAGAGCTACCACATGGTCAATGGCTTATGATGAGACTCTAAGCTATATTTTTAGGTCTTTCAGATGTTTCACTTTTCAAGACTTTCACAGCATAGCTGAGCCCATATTGGTGGTGCTGAGCCCCATGGGTTCCCATTTTCAAGTACTTAAACTCCAATAGTGATTGATGCCATAGATGAAAATACATCAGTAGGCTTGATAGATGAAGTAGGAATGTACATTTCTCCATTTAATTGCTGTGTGGCAGAGAGTATCTACTTCTGTGCATGATTGATAGCTAAGGACTCCTTACTCTTAGGAGAAAAGAAAGCAACAAATTTTATATAGAGAAAAGAGTCTTTAAAAAGAGAACTCATTTATGTACTTCAGTTTAATTTTATATAATGTGCTGTGGTCAACTTATTTATGAGATTCTATGCCCTCCCAAGCTTGTGCTCAACTTTAAAGAAGTTTAAATACTTTTTAACTTAATTCTGTTGTGATTAAATATGATGTACAGCATTGTATAACTTTAGGTATGCAGTTTTTACTTTGGTACATAGTGCTATTATTGTGCTATTTATTACTTCAAAATATAATATCATTGTCTGTTTCATTATACTATACATTATATTTCTTTTTTTCCTCTTTCTTAAAATGGAAATTTAATTTCATTAATGAGTATCAAGTATTTTTGTAACAAATATCAGCTAAATTAAGCCTAGTGCTTAGAGCATAGGACTCAGATGCTTCAGATGTTTTTCTATGACTTGTTTACTCTCTTTGCAAGTTTATACCTTTAAACATCATCTGCCAATGGAATATTATTTAACCATGGGAAAAGTTGATGCCCTGCCATTTTCAATAAGTTGACTGATCCTCAGCACATTATTCTAATAAATCAAAGACAACTACTGTGCTATAGCTTTATCTGTGGAATCTAAAAATAGTCTAGCCCATGAAAAACAGTAAAGTGGTGTTTACTAGGAGATGGATATGACCCACAGATAAGATAGATGGTTAAATATTCAAATTTAACATATTTACTTATTTTTGGAAGTTTTGCAGTGTTGAAGTTCAGTGTCTGGAAGTTCTGAGAAAGCTCATGAGATGTTTTGCTATCCATAATTTGCTAAAGCTCTGCTTTTCTTCTTCAGTTATCACTTCAGATTATTATGAATTATAGTGGTTGTAAATACATCTTTAGCTCCTGCTTGATTACAATTTTGGAGAAATCTATTACTAAAATTAAAATGCCCCTGTATCTCTATTAAAACACTGTCACAAACAAAATAGCATATTGTCATATAGTACCAAGAAAGAAAAAACAAATTGCTAGTATTCATATTAATTTCTTTTTTTTTTTTAAGATGTATTTATTTACACATGCAAGAGCTGGGGTACAGGCCAGGATTCAGGGCAACGAGAGGATTCACCAGAAACAGAGTGGGGAGCAGAACAGGCAGACTGACTGAAACACACTGCTGAGGGGAGCAGCGGGCAAGGTAGGGCAGGTCTGCTGTGCCATGTGGGTCCCCTCTCTGGCGCGGGGCAGGGATTGAACTTGTGCTGCAGTAGTTGCGGTTTGCTTCTTAGTGTGTTGCTTAACCCACTGCACCACCAGAGAGGCCCCAAGTAGTATTCATATCTTGATGGAAAATAAAATAGTCTGTTAGTGTTCCTTTCTTTCTAGCTTTGATTTTTTTCCTCTTTATGTATTTTAATTTACCAAGTGTTGGTAAACCTATAAGTGTTTGGAAGTTTATAATAGGAAAAAGTTAATGTTATAAATGCTAGTTATTAGAAAATATAATAGAGATATGCACACTGTTGTGTTAACATGTGGATTTCATATTTCCGATGAATTTGTCAGATGGGATGAGGTGTTTTTTAGCTCAAGAGTCAAATATATCCTAAAGAAAAGTTGGAATTAAACAATATTATAGCATCTGAGAAGGGACCAATGAAAGTAGAGGGTTTTTTGAGGATGCTTCATACCATGGTTGGGTTTTCATGTATTTACTTTAGCCCATGATCTGGTATTAAATTTCATAGTTTTAAAAATGGATCATTAGTACTATATCTGGAGATGATTAAAAAGAACATTAACACCAACTATTAATGAAAATTACATGCTACACATTGATTACATCTTGCATCATTTGTGAAATCATAAAATTTTTATAGTAGTTGAAACAATATAATTTTCAGTCAACTGCTTTCTTAGCTCTTTTACTTATACTGATATATGTTATAAACTGATTTGAAATAAGAAAGTTGATTCATTAGAATATATTTTGGAAAGCTTGTACATTCTTTTCCAAAGGGGTTCTATCAAGTGTACAAGGTTCCTTCATCTCCACATTCTTGTCAATCTTTTTGCTATTGATATGGAGCATTTTCATAGAGATGTTATCTCATTGTGGTTTGAATTTACATTTCTCACTGATTTTGATACTGAGCATTTTTTCATCTGCTTCTTGACTATGTGCATCTCTTCTTTGGGCATGTGTCTATTTGATTCTCCTGTCCATTCTTTGGGTGATTTATTTTCTTGTTGTTGAGTTAGAGGAATCAGTGTAGATTTTATACAGCTACTCCTTATCAGATATATGTTGTGTGACTATGTTTCATACTAGTTAGGGTATGTTTTGACTTCCATGATAGTTTCTTTTCATTGTACAGAAACTTTTCAGTTTTGAGTGGAACATTTTTTCTATTGTTTCTCTTGCAGTTTCAGTTGATTTTCCAAGTTATCACTGGAGTGAATGTTGTGGAGTGTTAAACCTGTGCTTTTTCTATATAATTTATGGTTTCAGGTCTTATATCTAAGTTATTAATCCATTTGAGTTAATTTTTGTGTGTGGTATGAGGTAGTGGTTTATTTTACTCTTAATATGGCTACCCAGTTTTACCAACACCATTTTTTTAAATATTCTTTTCTCGAATGCATAATCTTGACTCCTTTCTCCTAAATTAACTGTAAATTAAGTGTAGTTTATTTCTCAGCTTTCAATTCTAGTTCATTTGATCTGTCTCTTTTAATTTCTGTGCCTAACTTTGGAAATACATTTTTACAAATCTCTATGTACACAGGGTTTGCTCACCCTCATCAATAATCCTGTGTCATCCACTGCTATGCAACATAGTACTGGAAGCCTTAGCCAGAGCAATAAGACAGGAAAAGGACATACAAGGAATCCAAATAGGAAAAGAGGAAGTAAAACTATCATTATTTGCAGATGATATGATAATATA
>JAGFMF010011445.1:3379031-3389105 GCA_019455555.1 Galemys pyrenaicus | reverse complement strand
ACAAGGGACTGAGGTGATGGTGCACGGGTGAAATGGTGGTGGGTACCCCCTGGGGACTACAAATGATGTCAAATATAACTAATAAAAAAAAAATAAAGTGAGTAAGGATAAGAAAAAAAAAAATCCTGTGTCAATGACATATCCCCTTTCCTCTCCAACCTCTTATCCCATCCTTCAGTCCCCCTGTTCCCTCTGTTAGCCAATATATTCTTAACAGAGTCTATGAATTTTTTTACTATACTTTGCCAGTATTTGTTCTTTGGTCGGTTATATTCCACAGATAATTGAAACTATCCAGTATCTGTCTTGTACTTTTTAATTCATTTCACTTACCATAGTCACCTCAACATCTATTCATTTTACCAAAACAAGGCACTATTACATATTTTTTAATAGCTGAATAGTAATCCACTGAGTATAAATTATAAAATCTTTTGATCCAGTGGTCAGTTGTTGGCTACTTAAATATCTTTATTTCTATCTTCCAGCTTGTTATGTTGTTTGCATATAGGAATGAAACTGGCTTTAGTATATTGATGCAATTGTCTGCCACATCACTCAAATAACATTTTGTCTATAATAATTTTTTTTAGTGTACTCTTTTGGGGGTTCTTCATTTTTTTCTACTAATAGGGGTAATCTTTATTCTTCTTTTCCCAATTTGGGCTTCTTTCTCTTGCATAATTGCTCTAGCTAGGACTGCCAATACTATGTTCAGTACAACTGGTACAAGTAGACATTCTTGTGTTTTATCTGATCTTAAGGTAAAACTTCTAACTTTTACACATGTAGTATGAAATTATCAGTAACAAGCTCTCTCATGTCAATAATCACCCTCAATAGAAAAGGAATGAATATAGCAGTCAAAGGCATAGGGGCCTCCCTGGTGGGTGCAAGGGGTCAAGTCACAGCATTATGAAGCTATCTGTGAAGCTATCCACAACCACTGAAGCATGAGTTTGATCCCCAGCCAGGGAGGTTACCCACATGGCGTAGCAGACCTTTCTTGTCTTGCTTGCTGCTCCCATCAGCAGTTTATTTTGGTCCATCTGCCTGTTTTGTTCCCCACTCTGTCTCTGGTGGATCCCTTCACCACCACCCTGCACCTCTGGCCTGTACCCCAGTTCTTGTATGTATAAATGAATAAATCTTTTTTTTTTAAAGGCACAGAGCTGATGGTTGGATCAGAAGTAAAACTCTAATTTTTGTTATATACAGAAAATTGTTCTGAAATTCAAGTGTAAATACAGACTCAAAGTAAGATTGGAAAGGAATCCTGCAAGCAAATGGTATCCTAAATATGTAGAGCCATATACTTACCTCAGATAAAATAGAACTAAGGTAAAAATGTATCAAAGGGTTGGAATGGACACTATGAAATTATTAAATAATTAATACATCAGGATGATATAAAAATTATCAATATACTCCCAAATGAAGGAGAATGTAAATATGTAAAGCAACTATTACAAACCTAAAAATAGACATTGATAGTAACACAATAGTAGTACAGAAATAGAGTCCCTTGTTAATTGGCAGATTAAGCAGAAAATCAACTAGGGAAAAACAGCCTTAAGTTAAAAATAAACCAGCTAGGCTTTAAAATACAGTTCATAGCACCCCCAAGTAACTACGTATGCATTGTTCTCAAGTATACATGGGACATTTTTGATGGCAGATCACGTTATATCATAAAATAAGGGCTAATAAATTAAGATTGAAATTACATCAAGTATAATATCTGATCACAATGATATCAAAATAGAGACCAACCACAACAAACATGTGGAGACTAAACAACATAATACTGAATTACTGCTAGATTAATTAGGAAACCAAAATTGAAATTAAAAATAGATGGAGAAAATGAAAATGAAGTCATAAACATCTAGAACCTATGGAATACCAAAAATGTATTACTAATCAGAAAGTATATAGCAATATCAATGTACCTCAAGATACAAGAAAAAATTCAAGCAAATAAGCTTACACCTTAAGGAACTAGGGAAAGAAGAATATATCAACACAAAAGTCACTAGAAGAAAATCATAACATTAGAGTAGAAAGAAGTAAAATATGAGAGAGAAGATAAACAGGTGGGACTACAGCACAAAAAAATCACTCAAACTAAAAGAGCACAAAATATCACTCAAACTAAAATCTTATTCTTTGAGAAGGTGTGAAGAATTGACAAGTCTCTAGGTATGCTCAGGGAGAAAAAAATAAGAACGCTCTAATAAGTAGAATCAGCAGCCAAAGACAAACAGTAACAGTAGACAATTCAGAAATACAGAGGATCATGAGTCTATCATGAACATCTTTATGCCAATAAGTTGGATAACATAAAAGAAATGAACAAATTTTAGAAAGTCACAAATTTCTTAGACTGAATTAGGAAGAAAAAATGGAACACCCCAAAATACTAGTTACAAGCAATGAAATTGAAACAGTAATAAAAGTCTCAAAAAATAAAAAAAAAAAAGATTAGCTGGTTTCACTACTGAGTTTTACCAAGATTTCAAGAATGAACCTATTCTCAAATTCTTCCAGAATAATTGAGGAAGAGGGAAACCTTCCAAACACATTTTATAAGGTCAACATTACCCTGATACCAAAAGCAGACATAGACATCACATACAAAACAATTCTTCAGAACAATATCTCTGATGAACATAGATGCAAACAACCTCAACAAAATATTAACAAAACAAATTCAGCGATACATTAAAGGGATCATACAACATCTATTTCTGGCATAGATGCTTAGTTCATTATTTTCAAATCAGTCAATGTAATTCATTACATCAATGCAAGGAAAGGAATGCATAAAATCTCAATAAATGCAGAGAAGGCATTTGAAAAGATTCAACATTCAGTTATCATCAACATTTATTCTATCACCAACAAAATAAAGAAAATATATGATGTGTTCCTTGTTTTTAACTGTCAAGTGCCAGTTTTGTTCTAGGTATAATGTTTCCAGTTTGAAAATCTATTTCACGAAGTTCTTCGCAGTACTGGTGACTGAATTCTGACAATGAGTAACAAATTTGAATTTGCTGAGTTTTCTAAGAATGTTATGTTTCATCCTCATCATTTTTTTGTCTTTTGCATGGAAGTCTATTTTGTTACTGGAGATATTCTAGCCAGCATGCAACTATGAAGAAAAAAGAATGTGAGAATATTACATCTAAAGGCTGTAATATATCACTGATTCAAAATTAAACCATTTATTTCTGGAAATTATTTTTCTTGGAAAAAATGAATTTGCTTTTATTTTTTTTATTTCCTATTTAATTGCTGATCAGACTATTCCTTAATGATATAATAATATTGTTCTTAGGGTATATTTGTCGGTATATTTGTAGTGATAATCAGAGTATCAGTGATTATCAAGAAATTGTACCATTCTGTTGATGAATCAGAGTCGATGAAAATAAGGTGGATTAAAAAGTAAAGATTATTTGGTCTTCATGACTTCTTAGCTATTTTAATATACTAAAATGCTTTTTTTATTATTTAAAAGCGTACTCTAGTATAATGTTCCAAACTAACTTGATCAGGAAACCCATTTTCAGTGAGTTTCTGCTGAGACTAGTGTTCTGTGGAATAATGGTGCCAATGTAGAAAAAGTCACATATGACTAGAAATTAAATGTAATGGAAGAAATGAAGAGATAAATAGAAAAATGTCGCTTGTCAAACAATGAAAAACAACTTTTTTCAGTTAAGTTTTCAGAGTGAACTAAGGAGATGACTGTGGAACTGAGCTATTTCAGTTACTTGCCTTATGTGACCTATTTACACTAATTTGTGCAAGTCTCTCTTGGTTTGTATGTATTTCATAACTTATTTTTGAATAATTGTCCAATTAAAGGTTGTGTCCCCTGAACAGAAGAGGAATCTGTACCATTATCAAAATAAATAACCAAGATTGGGGTGCAAATAAGCTTTCATTTTACAAACTGTGCAATAACCAAATAAACTAATTGGCCATAAGCCAGATTTTACTAAGGCCTATGTGTACAGTGTGAATAACCCTTAACAAAATCATGCTAAAAATTATCAGAACTGACCACTAAGATTTGAGAACTGTGTAATCTAACAATACAATCTCCATTCAGACTTAGGAGTTGATTAGTTGATTCTCCTACATCTCAGAGCCTGGAGAAACCATTCAGCAATGGTTCAAAGACTATTGTATATTTCTGCTGAGACGTAATGTTGTGGTTTTATACAACCATGATTCATGCCAACAGTGCAGGCTTGTTTGGCAGCAATGCATCAGTGGCTCTTGGCCCCAAAACTAGCCTTCCCCATCTTCTGGCAAGTTATTTTGCTAAAACTGGGAGCTTACCATAATTCTTGTATTCTAAGGAACTTGCCAATCTTGTGCTTAAGCATGATCACTAGAATAATATAATATCTGACCTGAATTTTCAAATTTGCTAATAGATGGATGCATTTGTGGTCTTGGACACACACACACACATTTAATTTCTCAGACTGAGTTAGGGAAACAGGATTCTACTCTTCTATAATACACAAAACTCTGACCAAATATTTCAACTCTGAAATTACTTTTACCAGTCAGACAATTTGGTAGTTTGATTAGATGATTATGAGGTCTCTTCCAAGTCCAACATAATATTACAACATATTGTTTTGGACACCTTATCTAAACATAAAATTAGACAAGCTTATTGTTAAACTTATGCCTTTCCCTTTACTTAAAAGAAATTAATATCTTTGAAAGTAATCATCCATTATAATATTTCACTGTTAAAATGCATTTAATTATCATAAATAGTACCTGTATAATTGTGATAAAATAAATACTTGTACATTAAAATCATCATTATTCTAATAATAAGTCAAACATTTCCAGGTATTTAAATAGAAAAATATTTGATATGAACATGTTTCAAAAATTTCACAAGTCTGTTTATATCTGCATAAAGTATTAGAGGACTTAGTTGAAAATGACTATATTTTAATGCAGTGTCCCTGGCATTAACTAAAATATTTTAGATTTATGTTACTACTTTTCTTTGAATCCTTACATAGCAATTAAGGCCAAGCAATGACTGGATAGTAAGTAGAAAACCATATTTCAAATCATTTCAGTGAACTAATAAAAAATTCATGCTGTTTTATAATACAGTATGAGCTGATGCAGAATTACCCAGGATTGGCAGGAGGAGGCTATTCTTAGTACAAAGCAGCTGTGTTTATTAAGTAAAATTTGTCATTATAACTGCAAGTAGATTTTGATCAAATATGTTGTAGAGAAGTATTTTTTATTACTCTGTCAAGATAAGAAAGAATTACAAAATACAACAGTGTAAGACTTTAGTTCTCATTTAAGAAGTAAATGGCCATGTGCATTAATTTCTCAGTTGGTATGTTTAGAAAAAAAGATTGGAGCCTGTTTTTTAAAAAAGCTATACAATAATTATATAGATTAATTATGTCAATTAATAGAACCTCAGTTTGAACTTCACAGGATAGATATAAAATAAGATGGTTAAAGAAGAGAACTGTGCATTTTAATTAGTGTGAATATTATTTTAATTTTTAATTATATTTTATCAGTTTTACAAGGTGTCTTCAGTTATGCGTGATGGGCTACATATTATAAATTTCTCCTAACATTATATTTTATGGAGGCTAAATGTATGTAGAATGCCCTGTTTAAAATATTAGTCATACATTGTCCTTTTTAATCTGTGGTGATATATTTATTCATGCAAAATTGAGGTCATGAAGACCTAAAATTAATATGAAGAAGTACTGAAAGATCAACTTAAACTTTATTATAGTATGGTAAACTGTTGCTTTATTGACAAAATTTACTATTTGTGTGTTATATCAAAATATAGTGAGGTGAAAATCTGAAAAATAACATGTAATTAACAGCTATTTATTGAAAATGTATTTTTAAGAATATGTAATTATTTTTGGATTAAATGAATACTGTACATGAACATCTAGTGTCACCACACAGTGCTGCCAATTGGTATTTTTTAAATTATCAACTGGATAAGTATTACTGTGAAATGATAAGAACTGACTTCTCTTTTGGTTGACCTATTCTTTCATAACATCTTTAATCATAGACACCTTAGGATATTATAATTCTCATGTCAGCATCTAAAAAATAAGTTCATTTTCCAACTTTTATAGGGTATTACTGTGGAAATAAACTAGTGTAATTCAGTTCTGTTTCAAGACATATATCATAAAAGTAAAGGAAGAATATGGAAAATAGTCTCTTCCATCCTTGGATAAATGTGTAATGCACATTAATGTTTAATGGTTTCTTTTTTTACTTGGTTCAATTTTATTGTTCATGAACATGAGCGAGTGATTGCAGAGTTAGAGCCAGGCAAGCTTTCCCATACACCTCTGCCAGTGCACTGACCTGCAACACCCCTGGTATTTCATTCCTTGGCCTCTGTTAAGTGGAGCCTGCCAGTCATTTAAAATTGTGCCAAGTTGCATAGTGGTTTTGTGATGTGAAAAACATCCATTAAGTCCTTGTTTGAGTCTACACACAACTTGTAAACAAAGCTAAATCTCAACTTTAGTCTTGGAGGTTGGATGATTAAAAAAACAAAAGAAAATGACAGATTATTTTTTAAGCAAGAAAATATCAGAAGTTTATCAGGACTATCCTACAAGTTTTAGCTTTTATCACTTACATTTTACTTTTATGTTTTCTTATAATCTAACTGAATTAAGTCTGCATTTCTTGTTATGCACCTAGTTCAGAGTAGAGAGTTGGGTGGGGAAGAATTTGTTCAGACTAGTCATCAATTCTTTGCCTTTATGCCCTTTAACACTTCACGAAGACTGACAGCAAAGGATTGTCCTCAGACAAATACTACTCTGTTGATGATTAATAGTACCCAACTTCATTCACTTTTATTTTTCCTAATCAATATTTATTTTTGCACATCAAAAGAATAAAATATTAAGGTAGGTTTTAATTTAGTTAAAAGGCATTGGATATATATTTAGAACAAAACGAATCAAATGTGTACATAAACACCTCTAAACAGAAAAGAAAATCATTATGTTGTTAGTGAATTTAGGACTAGCCGGAGAAGCTATAGATAATATTAGATAATATTTCACACAGTTGTTTTTATGTTTAAAAATGTATATATAAACCTTTTGTGTGTATATAGAGATAAAATATAAAGTCAATACATATTAATTGATGGGAAAGACCAAAAAAAAAGCAATATATTCAGGAATATTGATAAAATTTCTGACTGTAGTATCCATAGAAAAAGAGATAATAATGTAGACGATAACAATTTTTTTTTCTTCTTTGCCTATTTCGTATGAGATTCAAAAGAATGACAGTTGTTTTGCAGGTACATTTAAACAAATTCGATTTCACAAATTTTGGGAGTGATAACCTAGAAATGCTGACACTGAATACTACTTAACGAGTGGCACATACTTTTACATAGTTTGTTACACCTTGCTGAATTAGTTTGTTAGAATAGGAAGAAGTCTTCTAAAAACAGGGGAAAATATTTGGTGTTTAATTATCCAATAATGATAATGACCATTTTTGTCCAAATGAATTGAGGTAAACTTTTCATCCAAAAGTTGTTGAAAGTCAGTGTCTAACATACATACACCAGGAGGTGATGAAAACCTTTATCACATAATGATGTTTTCTGAAACAGGACAGGTTCTAAAGTGTGTTTCAAAATGACATAAGAGATAACATGGAGGGGCAAATGTCATAAGAGTTTTTGATGTTTGTGTGTGGGACCAATAGGAAGGGGAATGTGTACATATAGGCCAAGGCTTTTACAAAGTTTGAGCTTCAGGTTAATACCAAAGGAGAAAGTACACATGTTTTCTCATCACCTTGCCAGAGGAAAAGGAGTAGCAGGATTTGGGTGATAATGCAGCTAATTTTATTACAAGGATAATAATGATAAATTCACATATTTTCCCTTAAAAAAGTGTCTCTATTCCTATCTGTAGACTTATATGCAAAATTAGGATGGAAGGCAGTTTCCAGTTTTCAGGAGATGCATTAGTGTAGAGGAACATGCCATTCCAGATCTGAGGAACTCTGGAGAATGGCTTGCAGGTACTGACTGGTGTCCAGATAATGACTGTATAACTGAATGTGTTACCTTGGGTTGGGATGTGAGAAATATATAAACAAAAATAGATGACATCTGTTTGAGGATTTATCATGTACCAAATACTCTGCTATGCAGTCTAGGAATAGTAATAGCTTATTTTATCCCTAAATAACCTCATCAAATGTGGGCCATTTGGTGGATGAGTAAATTAAGATTCAGAGAGTATTAGCACACCAGTGAATTGAAAGCTTAAGATCTGGATTTGATAAAAGTATTAGTTAAGGACACAAGCTCTTATTACCTCAAAACCAGTTATATATTTTCTGTAGCTAACTGAAAGCAAACATTCATATCGTTTCAGTAAATATAAAAATTTATTGTTTTCATCATGATTATAGTGACAAAGGAAGAGAAGTGATTTTTCTTTCTTATCAACTATTGGTAATATTTTAGGAAAAGTCATACTTGAAACTTACTTGAGTTACTCTTTATATTCTGAAATCAGTCTGATTTTGTCAATATATTATTCAGAAACCTTCAATGGTTAGCACTAGCAATAGATTCAAGTTTAAATTTGTATCTCAATTCAATTTTAAGAATTAAAATAGTCACCACTCAATATATGTTATTCATTGTACTATTTTTGTGTCAATTAAAAGGTTGAATTTCTGGAAACAAGTTGAAGGATTTCACTTCATATATCTATTGGAATGTGCATAATGATCACTGAATATAATATTCAGTGATAAGATTTATATCATAAAATATAATTAAAATATCTTAAGCATTTAAAGGAAAACAAAATCACACCTTAATAGTTTCATATGATTTAGATTAGAATCTAAAAGATGAATAGAATTAATAACAGAATAGATTAGAATCTTAAAGGTGAATAGAATTCATAACAATCATTGATTACCTATATCTCATGGTATACTTCAGAAAACACAGGAGGGAGCCATAGAAAAATAAATGCCCCTATGTAGAAGAATTTATAATCTAGTCCAGAAATCAATCACAGGAAAACTGGCATAAGAATAATAATAAAGGGATCATATAAAATAAAATTGCTTTTTCATATATGTTAAAAGTGTGTTCAGAGAAGAACGAATTAGCCAAGGAAATCTTCATGAAAGTAATTGATTTTGAACTAAGTCAGAAAGACAGTAGGTGGTCACAGATTCTCTAGGATAAGGATAGTGGAAAAGCATGTACAGCATTTCTTACAATGAAGACAAAGTGTTTATCCTCTGATACTCCCTCAACTTTCCATATGGTCAAGATGGAACTTTGCCATCTCTCTCCCTCAGACAGTAGACTCATGATCAAGGACAGGTAATTCAGGCCACTCGATATATCTATCTGGCCATGGTGGTTGGTTAATAATGGACACTTCGATTCTAGCTTGGCCAATTGGAGCAGTTTAAGAAAACGCAACTAAGTTGAACAACCAAAATTCAAATTCAGATTTGTTAAACTTCAAGATCATGGTTTTATATTTTGTGCCAGAGGTTCTCAATTTTTCATTTAGAAGATTTGTTAAAGCACAACTTTGTTGGTGCCACCTTTGGATTATTTGATTCAATAACCCTGGGCTGGAACATGTATTTCTATATATTTTTACAATAATTTTAGGAAATACCGGGAGAGAAAAAAAGATGGCGACGGAGAGACAATAGGCTAAAAAGCTCCTGGAAGATACAGGAAAAAGGGAAAAAATACAGCAGGCCCCAGTAGGAACTGTAACACTGAGGATAAATTGGACTATATTATCAACCTACCCAGAGAAGAAGGACACACAGAAGAGACTAACAAAAGGAGAAAAGCCATTTAAACATCCTGCCCCAGTCCCTTCTCCCTTTCCCCTCCCCCCATCTACTAACTCAGCGAACCAGGAACTACAAGACAAACCCAGAAGCCCAACACCGAAGAGAAAGCTTATAAACAGCCTAGTG
>JAGFMF010011445.1:3275208-3358559 GCA_019455555.1 Galemys pyrenaicus | reverse complement strand
GGTGAGATGGTGATGGGGAATACATGGGGATTACAATTAATGGCAAGTATATGTAAATTTTAAAATATTTTAATAAAAAAATGAAAAAAAAAAACAAAAAACAAAACAAAAAAAATAAATAAAACTATGGTTACAAAAAAAAATTTTTTTGTACAAGTAATTATACTCAGAAATATTGGGAGGATTTATGAAGTACTTTTCCATACAATAGTATGTGTTTATATTCAAAAGTTGAAGTCTGACTTGTTGACAAGAGGATGAATGCTTTCCTAATGACTGCAGAGCATGATAGAAAAGAAAAGACCAAAGTGAGAATAGTGGGAGAGGTGCTGAGCTAGGAGGAGAAATGTTGCTGGGGACAGCTGATTTGTCATTGATACCTGATATATCAAGGCAGGCAGAATATGTGCATGCCTTCGGGTGAATCTAGGCAGGCAACACAAGTGCTGATCTTCTGTATGTAGTTATATGCTCTGGGAAACCATCACAATTACCTGATTCCTTGGAGGACTTTGTCAAACCAAGCATGTTGTTTTTAAAATGCCATAAGAGGTACTCATAAAATGTTACTGTATATTTTTTATATGTTATCATTTGTAAGAACTACCACTCTGATTTATTTTTAAGCCACGGAGGAATTTTGATGAAGCATGTTCATTAGGCTGCATTAATTATACATGCAACAACCATGAAACAGGTGTTTGGCTATAGAAGAGGTATTTAATCAAAAAAATTGATCCTAACCTAGTATTTCATATTCTATCCCTATTTATGGAATCCCTTACAGAACATTACTAAAAATGATGGTTAAACATTACAAACCTATTGTGGAAATTATTCTTTTTTAGATTAAGGCTACTATGCTTATACTATAAAACAGTATTTTTATGTATTTAATTTTTTTCCTATTTGTCAAATTAACATTCGCTGTGTTTAAAATAATTTAAATTGAGGGTTCTTAGATTGAAAATTGTGTGAAATTCATTTGAATATATACTCTCATATAGACAATAAATCTAAATTATAAGCTCTGAGTATTGAAGTTAAGTCTGCCCTTCTCCATCAAGCATGACACTTTCAGAGTTAGACTATTATTCTCTAAGTCAAATCATGATTTTTTTATATTTTGAAGTCACCTTTCCTGCTAATACTTTTAGGAAGAATATTTCAAACATTCTGATTTGCTAAGTAATCAGTTATCTTTATTTCTTCAGAAAGTTCAAATTTTTGCAAATTACAACAGGTGGTGAAAGGTCTTAAAAAAAATGAACAGCTTTTCTCATCTCTCAGTGTGAAAGGTTCACTTACAAGCTTTGTGTAAATTTGAATTATCATATCAGGCTCAACTAAAGAGGACACTTGAGAATGTCCAGAGACATTCAGCTGATGATTTTTTGTTGGAAACCCAATTTTACTGCCCAGAGATTTTGCAGATGATAACTCTGGCCATGGTTTACAAAGAATAATTGCTTCAGGAGCCCCTTAGCTGTTTGAGTTCCAAAATGGCACTCGTCCTCTAATTTCTACAGCTCTAATCGAAGCAACAAGAGTAGGTGGTATTGTAAATCAGGAAAAACATGTTTTTAGTTGGTTGTAGTCATAGATCAGCTGAAATTTTCCTTCATAAATAATTTCTTTCTGTACTCTAAATATTATATCAGTGAGCATTTCTTCATGCATGTACTTAATGGCACACACATGACACCCACACCTTTTGCAGCATTACATAAATTTATGGTTCAAAAAGACAATATATGCAAAAACTCATTCCATTTACAGTGAGTTTACAGTGAAACTGGCTCTATTTCCTTTTAAAATTATACAGTTTTTTCATATATTAGTTATGTTCTAGATGCTTAAGACTCTTGGCTTAATTTTATTATGTCTTTTATAAAATGTTATGAAACATTATACTTTTAAAAATTTTAATACTAGTGCACATATACTGAGTGGAAGGTCTAGAGCATGCTACTGCCCCAAAAGAGAGTTCACAGGTCATTCAATTTTGCAGGATTGCTTTTCTTGTAAAGGAAATAAGAGAAGAGTTTGTCTAATAACTTTTCCTGCTGAATAGAATGACCTAGATTTGTTGTATACTGGCAAAGCTGCTAGAGGATATTTTTACATTGCCATTTGTCCTCAAGAGGTATCTAACTGATTTCACCATATGAAATCCCTTTCAAGTTTATCATCTGACAATGTGGATATGCTGTTGGATTTGCAGCATCAGAAAGCTAGAAGTAAAGAGGTAAAGTTAGCTGAAAATGGGAGATAAGAGTTCATATTTCTCCCAACTATTAAAATAATCTAAAAAAAATTAAAGAAAACCTAGAAAAGGAAACACAAGATATCTTTTGTCACACTTATTGTAGGAACTAAAAGGATCTTATTTTAATTTTTGAACTTTTTTTTCAACATTGAATTACCACAATTTCCCTCAGCTTTACAGTAGTCAGAAAACATAATTTATTTTTTTTTGTATTTTTTTTATTATTATCAGTTATATTTGACATCATTTGTAGTCCCCAGGGAGTACCCACCACCATTTCACCCGTGCACCGTCACTTCAGTTCCTTGTGCACCCTCTGGCCTCTTCCCCGTCTTTGTCCTCCCCCCTTCCCCTTCCCCTCCCCATGGTCCCTTTGGTTTATCCCGGCTTTTTGGTCTTATTAAGTTTTTGTTGTTTGCTTTTGGTTATAATTGCCCAATTCCTTGAGCTTATTCTTTATTGTTGTTGTTGTTCTTTCATATTCCTCCTAATAGTGAAGCCATCCGATATTTTTCTCTTGCCTTCTGACTTGTTTCACTGAGTATAATTCCTTCTAGTTCCATCCATAGAAAACATAATTTAAACATAAATTATGTTAAAACATAAATTTTAACCTTAAAAAAGTTGTACACAATTACCTTTTAATTTCATATTCTAACTTGGTGAAACATCTTTATTTCACACTCAGTTTGTAGCAGACTTATTGTCATATACATTGCTCAATATATCCCTACTTGTACTTAATTAACAGATGTTAAGTGAACCCACCAATATTTGCAAGAGACATGTACAAGAACATATGTTAGGTTCCTCTATTTCCCTAGAAAAACAAAACAAAACAAAACAAAACATTTTCATTGTTTATATAAATGGTAGGTAATAGATATTGACGTTTTTAAGCATAAGTTCTTAGTCTTAATATTTTCAGTATTAATATCAAATGTGAATCATTTTTAAGGGAAGAGTACAAATATTAGTGTACTATAGTGTTTGTTTTGGAATAGAACAATGTATTTCAGTTTGAGGTCACTGAGTCTGAGAAGTGTTTATCTTATCCTTACTGAGTTACTGTATTTTCTATTTTTTATTTATTGTTGTTGAAGTACCATTATTTCGTGTCATTGTAATGTCATTCATGACAGTATAGGATTCCACAACCCAACAAGTAATTGCTGTACACTGTCTCCTCCAAAGCACCAGTAGTCTTCCACCATAGTCCATTGTGTTCTCCTCCGTATCCCCGATTTTACCCCTTACCTTACCCCTTTCCTCCTAAAAGTCTAACATCATTAGTCAGTTTTTAAGGGTTAGTTTTAAAGTTTGTGTAACCCTTTGTTTTTTGTTTTTATTCTACATGTAAGTGACACCAATGGTATTTATTTTTTTTCCTTCTAACTTATTTATTTTAGTATACTCCCATACAGCTCCATTGATGCTGCTGCAAATGAATGAGTTTATCTTTTTTGATCACTGAGTATACATACCACATCTTCATCTACTCATCTGCTTTTGGACTTTTAGGTTGTTTTTATATCTTGTATATTGTAAATAGTGCTGCTGTACGCATGGGAGTGCAGGTTCTCTTTCAAATTAGTGTTTTTATATTTTTTTGGATAGATGCCTGCCTAGAGATTTGATTGATGGGTTGTACGGCAGATCAATTTTTCAGTCTTTTTAGTCTATGTACAGCTTTCCACAGGGACTACATTCTCTGTAACAGTGAAATAGGTTTCCTCTTTCTCCACATCCTTGCCAACATCTGTGTTTCAAATCTTTTTGGTTTGGGACATTCTCACGGATGTGAGGTGGTATCTCTTTATTCTTTTGATTTGCATTTCTCTGATGATAAGTGATGAATTTTTTTCATGTTTCTGTTGGCATCTGTACATCTATTTATTTATTTATTGATGTAATATTTGGACACCCCATTAGACATTGCCACTGTAGTACACCCACCACCAATCACTCATAGTCCACCAACATAGTTCATTGTGTTTCCTTCTGTCTTCTTTCCCTTTTCTTCTCTGTTACCTTCTCTGCATGCTTTAGTTCCATAGCCAAAGTTCAAGGGTTAATTTTAAGCTTGTCTTTATCTGAAACAGTTACTCTGTGTTCCATATATTGGTGACACCATCTGGTATTTATCTTTCGCTTTCAGACTTATTTCACTTAACATTGTATGTCTTCTTTGGTGAAGTCAAATAGCTAGATAGCTTCACCTCTGCCATGATTTTTAATTGGGTTATTTGTTTTTTTTTTTTGTTTAGTTGGGAGTTCTTTGTAGATCTTTGATATCTCTCCTTTGTCAGATGTGTGATATGCAAATAGTTTTTTCCCATTCAGTAGAGCATCTCTTCATTTTAGTTATCTCTCTTATTGTGAAGAAACATTTTAGTTTGATGTAGTCCCAATGTTTATTTTCACTTTTCTTTTCTTTGTTGCTGTGAAGTCTGTAAAGAGATATCTGATGTTATACTTCTAGAATTTAAACTGCTATAAAACCATAATAATTAAAACAGTATGATACTGGGACAAAAATGACACATAGACCAATGAAATGGAATTGAGAACCAGAGGAAAATCCACTCATATATGGACAGCTAATCTATAATAAAAGAGTGAAAAAAACACACACTGGACCAAGAAAAACTCCTCAGTAAATGGTGTTGGGAAAATTGGACTGCCATAGGCAAATGATTAAAGTAGACCACTGTTACATAGCATAGACAAAAATCTTCTGAAAATGCATGAAATATTTGTATGTAAGACCTGAAACCATAAGATACATAGAAGAAAACAGACAAAACTGAAAGACATAAACCTCAGAATTGTTATATAATGTATACATAATATGTTTTAGTATAGAACCCAATGAACTTCAAACTGTCTCTAAAATCCCATTCCTTAGAAACATTGATCTACTTCAACATTTAGAAAATTAACATTTATTTTCACTCTTATTGCCTTATATAACACTTAAATACACATTTTAAAATCCAAAGTGTAAATACTTAGAGAATTTGAAATACATTCATGGAGGATGAGATTACTAGTGTTAAAATTTCTAACTTGAACAACAAAGATCTTTAATGTTATACTGTACCCTCACCAACAACTATAATACTATAAATGTATAGATGTAAAACTATAAATGTATAGATATAAAACTATAAATGTATAGATAGAAAATAGATGAATAGATAGCTATACATGTAACTGTAGATTTTGACATAGCCATACATATTGCAAGGAACATTAATTCTGACTATTAGGCCACACATATAATTTGTTTTATTTTAATGGCTTGACTAGTAGCAAGAATACAAATAAAAATTTACATTTTTTTCTCAAGGCATAAAGTGATTTTAAAACATTGTTTGTAATGATATAGTACCTACTTTGTACTTTTCCCTGTCCTTTTAACTAATGTTTGCAAATATAGAAAAAAAAATTATTTTACTAAAATACCATTGTGTGTGTGTGTGTGTGTACCACAGAACATTATCATTGGATGAACAGTAACTTTTAATTCTTGTATCTTTCAGTGGTTATGAGGTAAAAAGGGGTCATATTTTACTTCTCTTAAAGTTCATGGAATATATATATGCGAAGACATCATCAATGGAAGTAAGCATATGTTGAGATTCCATTTTCCATTTGTGTGCTTGGTGTTGAGTTATAAAATGGTATAATATAATGAGAGGATTTTTATATTGAAAGATTAGAAATAGAGTTTGAGAAAGCACAGGCTGAGATAAAAGTTTTAAGTAGGAAAGCCTTATTCTCTATTGGCTTAGTAATTTTCTAGTGATTTTAATACATTATCTTCTGTTTAATAACAATGTCCTGGTCTCTCATTTTCAGAAGAAAGTTAATCTGATAAATCATCAACAATATCTCGTGAATTCATTTAATCTATCCTTCTATCCCTTGTTCCCAAAATAATTTGCATTAAAAAAGGATTATCTTCTGAATGAGGAACCTCAACAATTATGTATTTAGTAGTAGAAATTTCAGGCTCTTTAGGAATTATGTAGATATATCTTGGTGTCTATTAAACCTGGACCTAACTACATCAATCTTTTTTGCCAATGTGTAAGATTTACTTAGCTTGTAAAGTATAATAGTGAGAGCATTTGTGTTACATGATTTTTTGTTTGTTTGTTTATTTATATTGACATCAATTGTGGTCCCCATGGATTTCCCACTACCGTTTCACCCATGCACATGGCTTTTTCTTTCAAGAGGAAACAAATGACTTGGTTAACTGTTCAAATTTTGTTTTTGAACATTCACTGAATTTTAAAATTCATTAAAGATTTAAGAAAAATGGGTGAACTGTAGACTTAATATTTTAAAAATGTACTGCAGTAATATGAGATGTTAATTTCTTACAAGAAAACCAAATCTTCATTTAATTAATAAAACAGTTCTTAATTTTATGTAGAGATATCCATGTAAAAATGTTGTGTATGTGTATATATAATAAAACTAATTTTAATGAACACTAATGAATATATATTTTAACAATCTGAAATTCTAACCATAATTATATTATTTAAATATATATATTTTTTCCAAATGGAGGACTTCACAAAAAAGGAAACAATGAAATGACAAGAAAGTTACATATATAATATATATATACACATACACCCAGCATGAACAAACAAAATATATATATAAATTTTAATTGATTGATTAATTGATTTCATTAGTATATTTTTTCCCAGGATATATACTAACATTTACTGGTTTCTTTAACATATATAATGTATCAAATATAAATATTGACTTTGTTAGAAAATAAAAACTGCACTAAACTACAGTAATCTGTAGAGTTTGAAAAGCAGGCTACTATAAGCACTGTTGGATCAATGTGATTTGATTTATTGTGCCTACTTTGCAGTACCTTTATTAAATGGGTCTACAGTGTTTGGACCTCTGAGAACACAGGGGCTCAATCTGATATTCTTGTGTTTTGTCAGGAGACCTACTTTATGATGATGAGAAGTCACCAAGTATCAGTGACTTAGCACAAGATTTTAAAACTTCTGCACTGTTTCCAATGCCAGTCGTTAAGGTTGCCCTCATTATTGGCCACATGCCACACTGACACAGAATGTACCAAATCATACACTGACTCTCAAAATTTTCACAAGGAAGTGACACGTATCACTTCCTCTCATACATTAGCCAAATCAAATCATTTGTGCAAGACCAACTTCAAAGGAGAAGAATGCTATATTTCCACTGTGTGCCCAGAATACTGTTGAATTGATTTGGTAACCAGCTATGGTGACTAACTTAACTACCTATCCTAAAGGTTGCACTAAATTAGCAAATGCTTTTCTATTGTATTCTTTGATTATCCCTTCCCACCCCACTTTCTTAACTCCCTTCAAAAAATGCACTCTCTTCTTGGAACTTCTTGGAACTTCGTTCCATAAACTTATGCTCACCCAAAATTCCTTTACTTCCTTCTAACATGAAATTTGAGTCTCTCACAGTAAAACATTTCACACTGTTATTCTCCAAGCTATTCATTCTTGTTTTCCTCGTAATGCCAACTGGAAAATAATTTGTCACAATACATATGTATTCAAAGCAGCAGTTTATTTGAGGTCAAAACATTATTAAAACATACATACTTATACACCCACACATACAAACCTGTAAAACCAAACCAAAAATAATGATAATAGCAAAATAATTACACACCACAATGAAAACTCAACTCCATGTGTTTGATTTTGTTTGCCACTTCATAAGTGCTAACAGATCTTCTGTCACTTGGATTGATTTTTTTTCTGTTTTTTTCACTGAGTTTACCTGACCTGATAACCAGTGGTCTTGATGACCTGTCATTTAATACATTGTGTCCATTTTCTCCCAAACCATTTGCTCACCTATTTCAGTTTACATTCTGTCTGTCCTAGATGATTCCAGTGTCTTGAGAGTATTCTCAAATTATTTCTCTTTCTTATCTTTTGCCATATGGAAAATTTCAACCCCAGTGCAATACATAGGTCTACCTTCTATATTTATGTTTGTGGAATCTAAACCCAGGTCTCTAATCTAGTTTGTTCCTTAATATGTCTCCCAAACACGTTGTGTGATCTTTATTGACTATCTTGCATTTTCTTCCTGTAGCTATTGGAAGCCTTGCCTAAATCCATTAGTCCCTACTCCACTATGTTTCTCCCATTTCTTTCTTCCTGACCATACAGTTGGCCTATTGTCTCTTCAGAGATGAAGCAGAGACTTGACTTACTGTTATAAATGAAGGTACCTTTGCATTCAAATTGGATTTTTGCCCTGTGTTTTTCTACATGTATCTGTTGGTTGTAAAAGCATTTTCTTCCCTTATGGTATCTTCAAACCTTTCTTTAGATCCTTTCCATTAGTATTTACCCATGCTAATGGGTACTTACTTACTCATAGATTAGCCTTTCTTCTATGAAAATGTATCTTTGGCATATGCCTTCTTTTTACTATCTTTGCTTCTCTTTCCTTAATTTCATTTTCTTAGAATCACATTCATACACACATTTCTCTTGTTTTCTCTCTCTTTCCAGTATTTTTTAAGATTTATTTATTTATGCATACAAAAACTGCGGTACAAGCTAGCTATGGGGGTGAGAGGATTCACCAGAGACACAGTGGGGAACAGAACAGGCAGATATACTGTAATGCACTGCTGAGGGAAGCAACAGTCAAGACAGGAGAGGTCTACCTCATGCTGCAGTGCCTGCATATAGCTCCATAGTGCTGTGACTTAATCCCTTGCACCACCAGGAAGGCCCTTCTCATTCCAGGTTTATTTTATTTATTTATTTTTACTTTTCATTAATTACTTTGTTCAGGTAATTTTCCCTGCAGTCCTTCCATTTTTCAGATGATATTTTTATCTAGGTAGATAGAATCCTCCTTAAAGAAATAAACTTAATACTATAATGGCCTTGGAAGTTCACTACCTCCATGTTATGCCATCCATTACCAGCTTTGGCTACATCTTCTCCTACAGTCTTCTTTATCTCTGATTTTCATTCCTTTTTCCTTTATGAATTATGCTATCTCTACATAACATTAAATATGCTCAGTTCCAGTTTCTGTTATGCATCCTCTTCTTATTCTTGGTATTTACAGTAATGCCACTTACTCTTGTGCCTTTAATTACTCAAATGCCATTTTTTAAAAAAAAATCTGCATTCTCCATATGACCTCCCTTATAAATTCCAAGATTATTTATCCAAGGTTTTACTGGAAGTTTCACTTATATTTTCTGTCAACTCCTCTGACTAATAAATGAAACTAAACTCATACTTTTCTCTCAAAATATTTTTGTCTTGTGTACTTTTGTGAATTTTCAAAGATTGACTCATTGATTCTCTTTTACCTCATATATTCAAATAGTACATGCTACATTAAAGTGTTTGATGTTTCATTTATTCAGTTTTCTTTTTCCTCATATCTAGTACCTCAATTCAGGATCTCATAATTTCCATGTGTGTGTTCATATTTGCTCTATAATTTATATATCTCCTTCTCCACTCTCCCCTTTTGAAAGTTATTTGTTACATTACTGCTAAAATAGCTTTTATAAAAGCAAAATTAGTAACACTAACCTTTGTCTAAAACTATTTACCATTCCCTCACTTGAAGCTAGAGTTCCGGATTTTTAGTATAGATTTATGATCCGTTTTTTGCTCAGTTACTTGGTGTCATCTTTTTACAATTACTCCTTTTTAAATACATGTAGAATCACTATCATTGAGTAATTAAACCTTTTCTTAATGTCTTTCCTTTCTGTTCTACAACTGCTTAAAATGTATTTCCCATTACTTCTTCACTCCTGCTCTATCACTATTTAGTTACTTATTATGTCCTAGTAATCTTGAATTGAGTTGTTAATCCTCTTTGTTCTACTAATATCCAGTTCAAACTTAACAACCATCTTTATTGTAAGCTTCCTGATGATACAGATAGTATCTGACACATGTTTGTAATGTTTGCATTCCTATCATCTATCACAGTACTCACTGGTACACAACAGTCACTGCTAGTTATTGGACAGACAATTGAGACAACTTAGTCCCTTTAATATAACTGGTTTTCTTTTTGTCAAAATTAGAATCTTTAGTAACTACTTTCCTTGGAAAATGTTTTATATTTAGCCTTAACAAGATACTAACAATTCATCTGGTATGAAATCTCTGTTTAATGTATGTACATTACTTTCATGAATGTTTGTCAATTTATCAAATTCCCTAATCTACAGTCCCTTTCAAATTTTTAAAAAAGATTTATTTATTTATTTATGCATACAAGCACTGGGGTACAGGCCAGAGGTGTGTGTGGGGGTGTGTGAGATGATTCACCACAGAGAGCAGGGAGCAGAATAGGCAGATCAACTGAAGTACACTGCTGAGGGGAAGCAGTGGGCACAGCAGGAGAGGTCTGCTATGCCATGTGGGTCCCCTCCCTGGCTGGCAGCAGGGATTGAACTCGTGCTGCAGTGGCTGTGGTTTGCTTCATAGTGTGTTGCTTAACCCACTGCAACACCAGGGAGGCCCCAGTCCCTTTCAATTGTAAATTTCATTCCAGTTTACTGACATAAAAGTTAGGGTCAACCTGAACCTGGGCATTTACAACAGATTACAAACTGTTGAACTCTATGAAAGTCTATCTCCTCATTTTAAAGAAACCATATATCATCAAAATAGCAAAATTTTTTTGAAATTTGCTACCTGCAAAATCAGATACATATTGTACTATGATGCAGTATGAATCCAGAAAGAAACTACTACTTATCTTGATCAACTCGAGATACATTAGGAGAGAGTATAAAATTTAAATAAAGCTCTGTGTTTAATAAAAGTGAGATTCCATGTTTTCCTCCTGTATTCATATTGCCTAACAGGATATTTGGCGCATCATATGTCCTTAGTTAATTTTTGGATATTAGTGTAAAATATAAAATTGGAAACTGATAAATGCTAGATACATAATATGCTAAAAGAGTACATATCCAGATCAATTCTTTTTAGGGGAATATAGAAGAGTTAGAAAGGGCTAAAGGAATGAAGGACTTGTTCTTCACTCAGGTTAGCTTTAAGTTTCCAAGAGCCTTTTTTAAGGATCAAAAGGAATCTGGAGATGGGAGTGTTTAAAGAATAAGGTTTCAACAGTTATTTCCTTCTCCTTTGTAAACAGTACATAGTAAGATGCTAGTATTCATTCTCACTCTGTCTCTCTATATATGTATATGTTTTTCTATATACACACAGACACACACACAAAACCATTGTAGCTGAAAATAAAATGCCTTGTAACTTGATAGATTATTGTCAGTTCAGAAGCCATATTTTAGAAATTTTGTACAAAGGTTGGATTGTGTTAATAATAAAAGTCAAAGTATTAACTATATAAATTATTCATTCTGATAAGAATATAGAATAAAAAATCTCATAAATTGCATTTTTTCTGAACACTAGATACTGGCTTACAGGTTAAAAAATAAATATATTTTTGGCATTTATAGAACAAGTAAATGCAGAGCTTGGATTTATAACTAATTCAACTCTGAAGTACATACTCTGGATTTTAAGTCTACACATCATTAAGTGTGACTGTGTCAGTTAGTTTTCAGGTCCCTTGAATGAGTTCACTTGGTCACTTGTCTGAAGATTGAGAGCTTGAGGCAGTCTTTAAATTCTTGTAGATTTTCTTTTTCCTTTTTTTTTAAAAAAATTATTTACTTATGTATACAAGAGCTAAGATACAGGCCAGAGACGCAAGGGGTGAGAAGATTCAAATTCACCAGAGACAGGGTGAGGAGCAGAACAGGCAGGCTGACTGAAATACACTGCTGAGGAGAGCATCAGGTGAGACAGGAGAGATCTGCTGTGCCATGTGGTCACCTATCTTGTCTGGGATCGAACTAGTGCTGCAGTTGCTATAGAAGCACCACGATGCGATGCCCAACTGCTTGCACACCAGGGAGGCCCCTGAATTCTTGTAGATTTTTCAATAATTATTGCTGGAAGAGTTGGATGACTGTATGTCAAAATAAAAAAAAATTAAAATTCTACCTCTATACAATGCTTTATGATGAAATTACCTTGACATGTTCCATAAGCCTGATTTCTAGAATAAAACATAAGAAATAATCTGTGTCACTTTGATTAGACAAATGATTTTATGTTTGATAACAAAAGTACAATATACATAAAAGGAAAATGTGGTTAGTAGGAACTTAATAAAATTAAAAATTTTGCTTTGTAAGAGAAGATATTTTTAAGGGAATGAGAAGACAAAACACAAAGGGTGACAATATTTCAAAATCAAATATCTTACATAGAACTCATCTCCAGAATATATAAAAAACTCTCAAAACTCAACAATAGCAGTACAAACAACCACATGGAAATGAACTGTGTATTGCAAAGGCACTTTTTCAAGAACATGTATGAAGAGCAAATAAGCATATGAAAATACTCAACATATCATGAAAAAACACATCAAATTCATGAGGTACCCTTATTACACCTATTAAAATATAATTAAGCAAAAAGTAATGACAACAGCAAAAGATGAGAAAGGTATAGAGCTGCTGAAGCTCTCCTATGTTCCTATGTACTTTGGGGAGAAGTTTGGTTGCTTTATATAAACTTAAAATTAAACCTTAACATATGATTCAGTAATCCCTATCCTAGCCATCTTCTGAAGAATTAGAAACTTTTATTAACATCAAATAACTTGTCCATAAATGGTGATGAAAATTTACTCCATAATTGACCCATCCTGTAACACACATATTTCAATCCTGGAATGGATAAATAAGACTGTTAATTATATGCAGTGTGATTCCCCTCAGTAATAAATATGATAGGCTCATATAATAAAATAATCATAATTATATTTTGATAGATGTAAGAAGATATTGAGAGTTACATATTGCATAATTACACTTATGTAGCACTGCTGAAAAAGACAAAACTACAGGGGAGAAAACAGGAGAAACAGGCAGGTGGTGTTTATGAAGGTGAAAATGAAAGTTCTGGAGAGGTGGAACTGTTCAAAATGGAACAGTGGTGACTTCTATCATTTGTCAATCTATCTGTGTTTCACAAAAATTAAATTTGAATATGTCAGTTAAAATAATCATAAATTAGAGTGTGTGGAATAAATAGAATGGACTATGATAGATACTCTAACTGTATTAAAGTGAATTATTCAACCACACTGAATGGGGTAGAGAAGAAAGGTGCTAACCTAATTAACGTTGGGAAAATGACTAAATATTCTAAGGCTAAAAATATTTTCAAAAAAATACATGAGCACTGCACTGTATTTGATAAAGTTGTTTCTCAAAGGGACATAGGTTGGAAATTCTCAAACTAATTTTTTTTGTGCATTAGGGTAAACAAATCAATGAGTATATTGCAGATAATGAGACCAGGTTTCTCTGTTGTATAACAGATCTACAAACAAGGAAATAGGGAAGACTAGAATGAACTCTCATGGTGGATTAGCATCAGGGTTATTATAATGCCTTCCTGGTTTAAAAAATTTGTATATAAACAAATATGTAGGTAATTAAATATAAAGATGTATGTATGAACTGGTATGTGTGTATGTGTAATCTAAAACTATAGAGACAGTCATTAGAAACAATGACATTCCATTAGCTAGGAGAACACAGAAATCTTGGTTTTTAAATACTTAACCTTCATAAAGTAGGAATTAGGGCTTTTGGAAGTTTGATTAATTCTAGGGCTAAAAAAGAGGAAATGCAAGATGAACAAGATCTGAGAAAATGCAAATTAAGCCTGGAGAACCTTGTAATTCCAGGAAGTAAAAAAAGAATATATGATTCATGTGTATCAAAAGTGCACAGAAGCTATCATAAAAGAGTACCTACTGGCTAAAACTGGAATATCTTGAACAGTAGAATACATAATTATATCATTGGATTGTCATTTAAAGAATAAAATATACTGAAAATTGTATGAAGATATAACTGAATGAAAAGAAGTGACCAAAAAGTCCCCAATTTCCTCATTCATTGAATGAATGAGGAAAATAGAAAATCCCCACTACAACTTTATAATAGAAATTGTTGCAAGAAAATTCCTCTTGTGGATGCTTATATAGTATATTTACATGGAAATCTTCTATTAACTTAAATTTACATTCTCTCCCCATAAATATTTCATAATTAACAAGGCAAAAATATAATAATTTTATAGTGATGCATCCTGTCAGATAACCTCTTAGTCATGGGATCAAGTAACTTTGCCAGAAACCGGTATAAACATTATATACTCCCATAAATGTCTCTGAGAAGGGTACACTTTATATCAGTAGTTCTTTCCAATAATGTGTAATTTCAGTATGATCATGAGGAAATATAAATAAGCTAATTAAAGTGAATTATAAAATTTATTTGACTTGAACTCTTTACAGAGTCTAATAATGAAAAAAAAAAGAGGGTATGTCACAGTTTGGATGAAACTATGGAGACACGATAACTACACTATAGTAGCTTGAATTGGATGTTGGAACAAAAACCCTATAGTCTTCTAAAGGAAAAAACTGGTGAAATCCAAATAAGTTCTTCACCTTGATTAATAGTTTTGTACCAAGGTTGATTTCTCAGTTTTGACAAGCATTTTGTGATTACAAGATTGTATATGGTGGAACTGTGTGAGGATATATGAACATTTTCTGTACTTTGCAATTCTTTTAGAAAACTAAAATCAGCTTAAAAAAAAAAACCTGAGTTTTCAAGCTGTTGACTCATTTTACCCCTCTTGATTCTTTGAGAACCTTCACATTCTTCTGTGAAATATCTATCAGACAAATGTTGCTATAAACATGCAGTTGCTTTTGGTTGTATATCTGTCATTTACTGTTACCTGGATGTTATTTATTTACACCATCTTAAGTAGAACTGAGAATAAGATTATTATAAATGATTAAAAATGTGGTCACTGGGTAATCAATTCCTATACACGATATACCTTATTGTTGATTTGTTTCTGATCATGTATTAATACCTTGAGTTACAACATTTTACATTTAAATTAAAGTATGAAATAATTTCATTGTTGATTGTTCTGCAGGATGAGCACACTTCCTTCCTCAGACTGGTTATGACCCTTGATATATTGCTCAATTAGAATAATATTAAATTGATAACATGGAACTTTAGGTGGGATCTACATCTAGAATCTTTTCAACTTTCTGCTGTTGTATTAGAGAAAGATACTGCTTTAGCATATGCTTGCATTAGGTTGTGGCATGTGTAGTAAGACCTAGGAAAAGGGAAATTTTTATAGCAATGCAATGCTTCCTAACACACTTTATTCTGGCCTTCTGAAGGTATATTTTTCAGTCGTTTTTTGATTACCCACTGGTGGCAGGTGGAAGCTTCACAGCTGTTTGATTCAGTAGCTGGTATGTCTATTCTTTGAGAACACATTGGCAGCTTGGCAGACAGAATTCTTAAATGATCTATGGATCCCTTGTTTTATGCTGTTCTTTCGTGAAGACTTCAATATGTGTGCCAGCTAAAAAATACCATATATAATGAGCCCTAAACTTTAAATCTAACGAAGTCTAATTGTGTCTCTTTGGAATACGGTTGCCTCTGACTACAACAGCACTTTTGCAGTTCCTTACATAAGCTGAATGAATTTGAATTACATTGCCTTAATCATATTGAGAAAGTGGAGTGGAGAACCTTCATATCCTTCTTGCAGATATATTACTTGCTACTCAAATGTGAATGCCTATTGCTTTTTAATTTTACTTTTTTTCCTTTGATATTACCATACTTTCTGACAGTATCTTAATATCTCTGGCTAAGACAACTGTTACATTAAGATTGGCATGGTTTCTGAACAATTCAGATGTGTATGTAGAGCCAAGTTGAAGCATATACACCAGTTACAACTCAACTCATAGGCACTCAGCAACTGCCTCTCATCCCTTTCAACACTGAGAGGGCTAATGCCCAACTCTTGATGCAATAACAAGGCAGTAGTTCATTTTGGAATAGAAAGAAGATAGGGGGAAGCAATGAAAGAAAACTTAAAAAAGGAAGTCATAAATTAGGAATAATAAAATATAGATTTTAGTACACAGTTCCCCAGGACTTAGCTTTATGTTGTACAGAAATCACTTTAATGTTCTCAATTTCAGTTTTATTGTAAAATGCCAACTCAAGACCATGTCCTCTTTACCTCATGTATGTAAGGCATTACTGAATTTGGAAGACCTGCTGTGTAAAGTGGAAAGTGCAAATACATTAAAGTTGATATCACTGCTAGTTTTCTTTAAATTGATATGGGTCTGGCACCTAGTTCCAAGTTGTCACCAAAACTTCTTAAATGTTTAAAGTTTCTAAGACAATAATATCAGGTGGCAATAAAATAGTTATCCTGTTTTAATTCTGAATTCCCATTTATACCAAGCAAAACAAACTCATGTTATCTGTCCTTCAGAGCTGTGGGTAAAATAATCTATATTTCTTTTTTTAGATAAAAAGGTTACAGAGTTAATTTAAATATTAAGTTTAGCACTGCCTTGCAATGATACTTATTTTGAAACTTACATGAAAAGAGAGTTCAACTTATATATCATTTTTGTTTTAGAAATAGTCTTCTTCTTTGGCACCAGACTCAAAAAAAAAAAAAACAAAAAAAAAACCACTTCAGTGAGCATTCCTTGTTTTAAAATTATGGTCCCTTTCTTCACCCAGAACACTTGGCTTTCCCTTCCTAACATTCTCCTCCTTAACATCTATAATTATCTCAATTATTGCATGCTGTATTCATTTATCGTCTTTAATCTGTTGGTATAAACACCAGGAGGTAAGCTAGTTTTGTCTATTTTATTTTATCAAGTTATGTCGCTATAATGTCAGAATCTATAATAGTGCTTGGCATTGTAGCTATAATTTTACTCCCTAAATGAACATTTGAAATCTCACTGGTTACTAGTAGGAATCTTAAATTTAAAAATAGACAAGTTGAGGAGCCTCTCTGGTGGTGCAGTAGGTTGAGTGGACCCATTTGGTGCAGCAGACCTCTCCTGCCTCGCCCGCTGCTCCTCTCAGCAGTGTACTTCAGTCAATCTGCCTGTTCTGCTCCCCACCCTGTCTCTGGTGATACCTCTCACCTCCTGCGACTCTGGCCTGTACCGCAGCTCTGTGTGCACAAATAATCTTAAAAAAAAAGAGAGAATAAAAATAGACAAGTTGAATAAGTCGTCTTGTTCTCATTTAGTATTTTCAGCATAGAATATTAAGGTATTGAAAGTATAGTCACTCTGAATGTTGCAGTAACTAAAAAAGAAACTATGAATTTGTTTTTGCTGCCCTTGGTTTGATTACCAATACTGATAGTCATAGTGAAATTAGCCAGATTTATTCACTTAATTAAGCTTTCCATTCCTTCCTGGGAAGAAAGACTTTCTTTGCTCTTTGCTTCTGTCCCAGTGAACTCTATATTCTTCAAGTTCAGGATAAGCCATTCTTAATTTTGAGTATTAGAATATATTGATTAACCAAAATGGGAGTATTGATAGTTGTGGTTATCATAGTTCAAAAAGAAAGATAAAATTTTGAAGGGAAGTGAAACTGTTAATAATTTAGATTTTCAAAGAAAAATGAACAAACTAAAAAGCAAGGCTTCAAAAACTGCTGAAGGTAATGGTGAGAATACATATATTGAATCCATGACCAACTACTGTATGTATCTTATAAAAAATACCTCAGAGAAAGGATTGACTCTACCCTGCTCAAACATAAGGTTCTATGATTTTATTACTTTAGTATGTTCTCTAAAGTATACTCAGATGGATATTTATGAATCAAGTGAATATTTGCTGGATGACTGCAGTCAGCTGTCTGATATATTTGTTGTCTGAAATGGTTTTCTAAGTGGATTTGAAGGTAAGTGCATTTCAATACACATTTACAAAATACCTATTTATATTATCCTTTGTTTGTGTGTGTATAGATTTTACCTCTGTAATTTCTTATAATTATTAATATATATTTTTATCACATTTTGATTTTTATATAGCTCCATTTTGCTAATAGTCTTAATTCTGTTTAATATTCTGACCATCATGTGATTTTTTTCCTCTTTCAGGATTTATATAGATTGTCACTAATTTGACAATATTTCTTTGAGACACTTCCCCTTGTTAATTTGAATTCTAACATGAAAATGGATGTTTTTCTAGGTTGTGATTAATTTCACAACATCATACTAATTACATAAAAAATAAGTCCAAAATCTCCTCTTTAGATTTCACTATAGCAGTGATTTTTTACTCTATAGGTTAATCTATAAAGGAGCTTTAAAAACATTGCTGTCAAGACTTTTATATTCAACCAGTTAAATAAGGTTCTCTCATTAAGTGGATTGCTAAACAAAGTTCCATTTTGTTTTTAACTCGCCAGGTGATTCTTGGGCGCTTCCAAGTTTGATGAGCATTTATGACTTTGTCATAATTTAAATCTAAAAAATGTACCCACTCTGTAAATCTAGCCTGTCATATGCTGTTTCCTAATCAGTATTAGGAAAGCATAGATATCTCATCTCATTAGATAGAAGATGGAAAACATAGTATCACATATAACTTTCCTTTTAGTTGCTGTAAATTATTTTCTTATATTGTTTAATGTAATCTTCACTATTGTTAACAAGTGATATGAACTTTAAGTAAACACTACTGGTTATAAGTGTTTAAGTAGAAGTTATATTCTACCTATTCAAATTGTTAATCCTCTGGAATTGTATATTTGTGTGCATTTGTGTATGCATTTTTGTACTGGGGAAAGGAACTATATACATTTTGTTAGGGCTTGGATGAAGTCTGTGATCACAATGGAGTGAGCAGTCTCAGGGCTAAGTGAACATTCTAGAAAGATACTTTTCTGATTCCCAGAAATGCTTGAAAGAATCACATGAGATTAATGTTATGAAAGTAAATATGAACTATAAATACAAATGTATCATACAAACCATGGCTAGATATGGGAGAAATAAATTATTAGAAAGGTATATATTTGGTGACTTGGTCTTGAAAGGAGTAGCTTTGCTTAGTTAGGATGTGCAAGAAGAATTGGATACCATGACACTATTCATTTGCCCCAGGAAGTTATACTGCTAAAAATAGGTTGCAGAATTTTAAAAGAAACAGTTTATCTTTAAAGATTGCTACTAAAAAAATGCACTCTTTGCCTTTACCATGTGAGAGAAAATATATTGAAAAGTTCTTTGACAGTGGAAAATAAAGGCAAGCAAAGTGAAGTAAAATGTGATGATATTAAATAAAGGAGTGGGAAATCTTCAAACACCTTTGAAAGTAAGACCTCAAATTGTATTGCACCTATTTTATTGTATGCGTGTATTAATCACAGTGGCTGATGCTTCAACGTAGAACCAAATCCATTCTGTTTAGTAATTAGAACATAGTCATAAGGCATTTGAATAATTGTGTGCACTTCAATAATGGTTTTCAAACATTTTTATTAACCATTCTTGACAACAGCTCTATAAAAATAATCTAGACATTTTTCAAATACAATTAAAATCTATCTCCCTAACTTAGGCATTATTTTTGATAGTAACTGAAGGTTTTAAAAATATTTCAGGCAGATCCAGAGAAAGTATATACAGTCTAAATATATAATCTTTGATTATCCCAACTAATAATAAATTAGTGGGATTAATCAAGATGTTTTCAATGTACAGTCTCAAACTGTATCATGAAGTATAAAACTGATAATGGCTGTGTAGATTACTCAACTTTATTAAAATGCCATGAGTCTGTGTAAGTCTTCTATATTACTAACTTGAATTTTTGACTGAGATATATGGTTGAGCTTCATTGGAGAAATGAAGGTTAAAGAACATTGTTTATTCCCATGCCTGTCTACTATTGTGGACATTTTATTTATTTGCTATTACTAAGATAGTACTAGTTTGTCTCCTTACATATTTCCTTGTATCTCAAACTGTGTAATCTACCTATAAAAGTAAAACATTTTTTCCTACAAATTACCTTTACTTAAAATGTAATATCTTTTTTTCTGTTAATACATTTGAGAAAATATTTGAAACAAAGGAGAAAGTTGATGATTTGACCGAGGTGCAGAAATTTTTACATTAATGTTGTAGAACAAATTGACATCAACTAGTGGGATTGTTATTTGGGCTAATAAAAATAATGTTGTGTTTTGGTGTGCAAATATAATTACTGTGTTTCATATTGCTTATTATTGTTTTATGTTTGTAGTAATCATTAATTAAACTTTTATGTGCTTGACTTTATCTTATTCACCATCAGTACATCTTGAGAAATAAGTAAATTTTAATGTATTGAGTCTCCTTTTGAGTAAAAGTTAAACATTAGATTCTGTGGTGGCATGTTAGGTACCCAAAAAATCATGTCTTGCTACTAACAACATATAGTATTCTAAAGGGAGTTAACCAAATTCATGAAACAGCTGAATGTTAATTGTTATATTGTGCTGTAGCTCATTTGCTTTAAATGGTTTATAAATTATGCATGAAGCAAGCAACACACTAGGAATATTTCTGTTAACTGAGGTCATGACCCTTTTTCACTAATCTTTTAATGTGAATCTAATAATAAAAAGTCCAGTTATTAACTAACCTACTAGATAAGTTATCCAATGCATATTACATGATTCTCATGTTACATTTTTTAGCAGTTTCTTTTATTAATATGAGAGTTTTCTTTTTTATGACCAGTTACAAGAATGTGGGTATTTTTATAAAGTGATCATGCTAGTTTGGGGGAAAAATTAAAATAAAAATTAAAGTACAGAAAAAATACAAATCTTAGAACATTCCTTTTTTCTTTCTCCAAATTATACATTTCATACTTGGTAAATATAGAAGTATTTATTTTTTCTCCCCTAAATATAACATAGTCTTACATCCTCAACAATAATTTTACTAAAAGTTTTGAGAGTAATTCAGCATATTCACTGTGCAATTCATTGTAAAAATAAGATTAATTATCTTTGCACTATAAAATAGTAATGGTCTATGAATCGACTTTAATCTTAGCTTTAAAATACCAAATAAAAATGTAGTTGAACTACATTTATAATTGTCTAAAAATGGATAACTAAACTCTGTTATTCAGTCATTAAATTAATATTTCTTAGAAACATACTGTATGTCAGACAATGCATCAAAGACTGAGAGTGCAAAGATTGACTTTGCCCTTAATTATGGTGCTACAGTTGAATTTATTTTCTGTGGTGAAATAAGCAGAATGCAATACAAGTATTTAAGACAGTAATGCTTCACAGACAGGTGTACTGCTAAAACAAATAAGGAAATGTCATTACCAACTAGTTTTAATATATTTTATCTCTGATTTATTTTCTAAAACGGGTCCCCTTTTGTTGCCTGTGCCTCAAAAATACAACACATTGTGAATAATGTAGTGCATGCATATAGAGGTCATGTTATTGCTCTGTGCCTAAAGATATTTTTTTCTTAATTGAAGTTTCTGGTAATGATTTAAAGTGCTCCTAAAATATTAGGGAATAAAAACAAAACATAGGTGGAAAAGAAGGATGGAGGGGGGAGAGAGGGTGAGTGGGAGTTGGGTGGTGATGACTATGATAGAGGAATGCAGGTTCCTTTGTGTTCCTTTGTGTGGAAGGGTATATTTCTGCAGAGGTGTGATCCTGTGATTTATGAATCATATATAGTATTGCAGACCAATGCTACATTAATAAAACTATATAAATATTAAAATTTTGACTTTATTAAATACAACTTATTTTTTGTATCATAGTGTACACTGTCATTAAACTATGATATTAAGAAAATTAGTGGAAATTATGAATTTGTTTCTTACTGCTAAAATATTAATGTACACCTCAAACAATAGCTATGCTAATTCCTATATTAAGAATGTATTTTTTATATATTGTAATGAATCTTAATTACACCTTTGTTAAAAATAGATATTATTGATATAGCCATATCTAAACAATACTAAAATAAAAATGAACACTCAGCTAAGCCATATGCCTTCTTTCTTTATGGTACTGAAAACACTAGTTAACTACTTTTCCTAATGAAGAGACTTATGAGAAAAAAATAGTATGGTTTTGAATAGTAACAGCATATGTGGCCTCCCTGGTGGCACAGGGGTTAATAAAGTCAATGCTATCAAGCTATCAGTGGCCACTACAACATGAGTGTGATCCCTGCCAGGGAGCTGACCCCCAGTGGCACATCAGACTTTTCCTGTCTTGCCCACTGCTCCCCTCAGCAGTGTATTTCAGTAGATCCTCCTGTCCTGCTCCCTACTCTGTCTCTAGCAAATCCTCACACCCCCCACACCTCTGGCTCATACCCCAGTTCTTGTTGTATACATTAAAAATAAGTCTTTTTAAAAGACTGCTCCCTCCAGTAGCCTCAAAGCATCAATCCTACCTCCCTCTAGCAGCCTTGAAGCATCAATTCTGCAGTAATACTCTTGGGTTTGTTGTGGTTTAATTTTCCCTGTTTTTTTTTTTTTTCTTTATTTTGCATTTTAGTGAAGTATCTGGTATTTGTTTTTCCCCTTCTTATTTCACTTAACATAATCCTCTATTTACCCATGCACATTGTCACCAATGACAAGATTTCACCCATTCTTTATAGTTGAACAGTATTCTACTATGTGTATATACACCACATATTCTTTACCCATTCATTTTTCTTTGGGTAATTAGGTTGTTCTTCATAGGATTGAACCAACCAACAGTGTACAGGGTTTCTTTTTCTTCATATCCTTCCTAACACTTGTTGTTTCTGTTATTTGTTTTGTTTTGTTTTTTATGGGGGCTACTCTTATGGGTGTGAAGTGGTATCAAGTTATGGTTTTGATTATTAATCTAGGTTATAATAATCTAGAACAATAATTTTACTCTAATGAACATTATCTAAAATTGACATTAAATATGTTGTGATTAAAATCATATCTTATTTTCATTAAATGGCATTTCATTAAATGGCATCTCACGTTTGTATTATAATTTGAAAATGTTTCCAAGCTTTAAATTACCTGAGTGTAAGGACAGTGTTTTAGAGTAGAAATATCACTGGATCAGGAAAAAAGACATCAACTTTACCATTATGTACAGCTGGGAAACAAACAAACAAAAAATGATTGTGGAATTTTAGTCCTCCTTATTTAGTCATTTAACCTCTCTGAGCTATTTAACTAGCAGTCAAGCATGCTTTAAAAAAATGGCATACTACCAAATTCTATTACTTTATAATATATTAATAATTCTGTGCACATATAACTTATCTGAGTATGGTGATAATAATTAAAGTATCCCTGTTACAGTCTTATATACGGTTTGTTAGAATAAAAGCACATATTTTTCCTTTTAAAATAAATTCATGTAATCAGAGAATTTGATTATATGTTCATGATAAGTGTTTTGATTAAAAAAAAAGAAAAATAATTTAACTTTCACCTTGATTTACTTTTAACCATCTTTAGGGGATACTGCTTATAAAAATGTAAGAAGAATGTATAATCTAAGCCTAAATTGAACTGATTATGTAAATATATTGAAAGTGAGTTGGAGGTATAAATCACAGATGTCGACTTGATGGGAAGTTTGTTACCAGCAAAATCTACTGCTCCCAAATCCCAACGTGTTAATTACAAGAAGACATCTGGTATACAAATTTATGCTAAGCTAAGAGACATAAGATTAATGTAGAATACAGTATGTCAGATAGATATGGCACTGCCTGCTTTTACTTACTGTATGATTTAAACCAAAATAAATGTGTTAATGTATATGACTAAAACAGGTTGTAGTTATTAAATGTAACTAATAGTATAGATAAAAGAAGTGTACTTGTGTGTATGTTACACACTTTAAAACTCTAAAGAGTTGAAAGTCTGAAGGGGAGAAGTGATGTGAATTATTATACAATGAGAGAAAAACAAAACAAAACATAAGTTTAGAGTATAAATTCCCAAATTCTGAAACCTAAAAAAGTAATAGTAGTCAAAGAAGATTGAGAGCATATAAATTAACCAAGTACAACTGATCAAATAGTGTTAAAAGAAAATCTATTAATACTTATTGTCTTCATCAGAAGTAGTATATTTCTTCCAAAAATGTAAGACTTTATGTCTGTTTATGTGTCCTAAATTATTTGCTCCCCTATTTATAGGTTTACTTCCTAATTCTTTACAATTGCTATTACAAATTAAATATGACTTTTTAAAATACAGTAAAGATTATGTCTGCAGAGATCTAATTCTTATGTCTTAATTGATACAAAAATGCAAGATAATTAGAAACATGTGTATTCCTCAATGGAGAGCAAGTATAGTCTATTGAATTTATGAAATCAAAGCTAATTGTGTTGTGTGCTGCAACCTAAAATGCAGGCATGAATCCTGTGACTATATTGCCTTTGAGAATTACTTAAGACTGCTAGTTTTTATTTACTCATTTATCAGATATCTGTTGAATGCAATATATGCTGAGTATGTTTATTGATATAATAGCAAAGGAGGCAATTAAGTTCCTGGCATTCAGGCAGCTTGTAATCTAGTGGGGAATATAAACACAGTGATTTTTTAAGTCAGTGAATATTATATATAGAGTGATACTTGGGAATCACACCACATCCTACCTTTTCCAGAATTTATGCACTAGGAGAAGTGGTAGAGTTTTAATAAGTTAAAACTCTGACAGAGCCTATGTATGGACAAATAATCCTTGGAAGATCAAGCCATGTACAAGAGTATATTTCAAAAATACATAAGGGAGTGTTACAGAGAAGTAACAGAGCTAAGTAGGGCCTTTTGCATGAATAAAACTACAGTGGCGTACATAATGTAAGACAAGAGCAAAACCATAATCTTATATAAAGAGATCATAGAGAAAAATTGAAAAATAAATTGAGGTCACTTTGTAGAGTGATTTAAAATCTATTACCAAAGAAAAAAATCTAACACATGTCAAAATATATTAGGCTGATTAATCTAGTGAGTTTATGCCAGATTGATTTGAGATGGGAAGAAGAGGTGTGTATATAAGCATGGAACTTATTGAAATATCAATGAATTATCTAAGCACAATATAATCACATTCAGTTGATAGGAATTATTGTATCACTTGTAAGTGATTTATAGAGAAATCAACCTTAGGTCAGAATAAACTACTTTAAAACTAACCCTTGATAGTTGATTATAAAACTGATGAAACCAGACGGGGAGAAGAGAGGAGTGGAACCAAAGTGGGAAAAAGCACAGTAGACTATGGTGTTGGATTGTGGGTGCTTTGTAGAAGATGCACTATGATAATAACACACGAAGGAGGGGAGATCCTCTACTTCCAAAATATAAATCATGTAACCCAACATTACCTCTGTTTAAAAATGCATCTTGAACTGAGAGATAAAAGGTGATTTTTTTCCAAAAACATGAGTGATTATTCCTAATTTACAAAGTTGTAATTCACAAAAAATTATGGGTATTTTTACTCTAGATTTCTGTATTAGCCCCCTGTACTTAAAAATATTTCTTTATCTTAAATCTAACTAGTCAAATATTGTTATTCATATATAACACACTAATTGCAAAATAAAATCAAGTCCAGTGTGGTTTATCTGCTTTTTTATTTTACATCCACATACAAATCAGTCCTTGCATTGGGGGGTTTTATTTGATCATTAATAGAGGTCAAATAAATGGAAAAGGCCTACGCATTCCATTTTTATTTTCTATCTTTTTAAATGGGTAGGGTCATTATGCAATTAATGTTTCCTTTTGGTTATATTTTCCTGCTCCTTTGCCTTTCTTCTGATTACATGCAAATAGAGCTGGAGAACCCTAAATGAATAAATTTAATATGGATAGAGACTTCAATTATAAAGGAAACTTTAAAAAAAGAGTAACATGGTTTGCTTTTGATAAATAGTAGGTATCTTCCTGAATCATTTAGATAAAGAAATAATCAAAAGTTGAATAAAATGTAATTGAGTAGAATGGAAGAAAAATGGCTCAAAAATATTTTTTTGCATCTCTTAAGTTTTTATCCCTATAAAACATGTTTTCTTTAAGGTTGACATTGAATTCATGAAAGTCCTCCGTTTATAAGTTGTCTACCTGTACATGTTTTCTGCTAAAAGAAACAAAGTTCATGAATAAAAATTTTGCTCACTGGGCAAAATGGAATACTAATTTTACATAAAGTTAGTGACAGAAATTGTACAGTTGCTATTAATCACTTCTTTTTAAACTCAAGTGATAACATTGTGTTCTGCTTATCTATTCATTAGACTTAGTGAGTTTCTTTCTTTTATATTTCTTTTTTTTAATCATTCTTTGTCCATTTTAATCTTTTTTTTGCTGTTCTTTCTTTTTCTTACTGCAGATAATGTTTTATTTCATTTTGTCTCCCTCTGAAAATTTAGTAAGTATAGAGTCTATCTTTTAAATTTAGTTTTGTTGCCTTTTAAGAATTAAGAATATATGTTACCCATTTGTCATACTTCAGAAGCAAACAGAACCTGCTGATTATTTCTGGTAAAAGATGAGAAAAGGTGTACAATTATACATAATACAAATCTACACTCCAACTCCTCTGATATTTTCCTGGGATTTGTCACTATACTCTGTAATTTTTACACTATTTTGATAGAACTAAAAAAATCTTTTCACTATATGATTTACCTATGCATACTTTTATCATTTAATAATCATGGGCTAAATACTCACCATCAGTTCATACCTATCATGACTCACTTATTCACTTATTTGTTCATGCATTCATGTTCAACAGAAAAAAATAGCATTTTCCTCATGTCACTGAGCTTAGGGATATTAATATCAGATAAAACCAACAAACTCTTGTTTCTTGAAGCATATCTCTGAGTCTTGTGATTCATTTCACATTGCTCAAGTTATGTGTTTCAGAAAGAATAAATCGATACTTCCTAGGTTTGTCACATTCAATATAAATGAATACTAGAGTAGCTGTAATTTAAGTTATACATGTCACCCATGAAAACTCCAGTAAGATATTGTTGTTGGGTATCAAAGTGAATATACTAATTATAGTCCCCCTTCTTTGTACATATTTGGAATACTAAATATTCTCTCTCCACCACACACACAGTGGCAGAGTTCCTTCTATATTTGCAGGACTCTATTAAATATTGTGATTCAATAATGTCATGCTGTTGAGTATCTCTTTTTAAGTTTTCCTCAAATAGTGAGTCTATAAATCTTCAAATATTTTCTCCATTTTGTGAAGTATTTTTGTTATTTTTTTGTTTTATAATTGTTATGACATTGAATAGGTATTTTCCTCCACCTCACATTCCCTATCCTTTGTAACTTACTCCATTGTAGTTACCATCATTTAAGATACTGTATATTTAATTTTCATGTTAATTATCTTCTTCCTCATTACTATATAAATACCATGATGGTAGGAATTTTCTCTCTTTTGTTCATGACTATATTTCCAGGCAATGATAAACATACTCAGTATTTGTGGAACAGATGAATTAAGATAGTTTATAGCTGTTATTCCCAGCCCTGACTGTACAAGAGAATCACTTGAATGAGATACATTTAAAACCTACTGATATCATTCAAATTGAATTCTGGGAGTAAGACCCAGGAGTCTTTTTTTTTTTTTTAATCTTTTCTTTAGGTAATGCCTTCTTGCTAATTCTGAATTTGTCTTCTTTTCTTACTAGTATTGATGCAAAAATTGATCATGAGCTTTCCATCCACTTTTCCTACAGTTGATATACAAATATCTACAGGGATTTGCTTACTCCTCTCCATTCTTTTTTCTCAATAATTAATCATTTAAAAAAGATATTTCCTACCACAATTCCTTATATCCCTTTTTCTCTTTCTGTCCCCCTTCCTCTTAACTACAAACCCCTAAGGGCATTTATTAATGTTCAGCGGTTTTTGAAAAGTGTTTCATATTATCAAATTGCCTAATATATAAATGTTCAGAATTTTCAGTGTTTTTTCTTTTTCATTGTTCTGACATACTTTGCTACACATAATTTTCTCAAACTCCATTATTTTTAAAGTGGCTGCATTTCATCCTTTTTAAAAAAATGTTTATTTATGCATATAAGAACTGGGGTACAGGCAAGATGTGTGGGGGTTAGATGATTCACCGGAGACAGAATGGGGAACAGAACAGGCAGACTGATTGAAATAAACTGCTAAGAGGAGCAGTGGGTGAAGCAGGAGAGGTCTGCTGTGCCATTTGGGGATTGAACTCATTCTGCAGTGGTTGCAGATGCCATGCTTAACCCCTGTGCCACCAGGGAGGACTCTCATCGTTTTTAAACATTATATAGTACTCCATGGTCTGGATTTAATACATGTTCTTGATACAGTTATCTACCAGTTGCAAATTAGGCTGCTTCCATGTCCGAACTATTATAGATAATGCTGCTTTGAAAATATGGGGTTTTGCATTGATAGTTTCATATTTGTTGAGATATGACTAAGTGAGATTTCTGGGTCATACAGAATTATATATTTATTTTTTTGATGATGATTTCAGATTGTATTTTCCATAATGGTTGCTTTCTCCATTGATATTCCTAGAAATTGTGTAATAAAGTTAACTTTTTGTATAGCTTCTCCTTACTCATTTTTTAATGTGTTATTCTCACAGCCTTGATATGAGATGGTATCTCATCATAGCTTTAATGTTTTAATCTGCATCTCTTTTCTTTTTTTTTAAAAGATTTATTTATTTATACACACAAGAGCTGGGGTACAGGCCAGAGTCCAGGGAGGTGAGAGGATTCACCAGAGACAGAGCCGGGAGCAGAACAGGCAAACTGACTGAAACACATTGCTGAGGGGAGCAGCAGGTGAAGCAGGAGAGGTCTGCTACACCATTTGGGTCCCCTCCCTGGCTGGGGGTAGGGATCGAACTCGTGCTGCAGTTTAGTTCTGCTGCCCGTGTGTTAATTGGGTTGTTTGATTTTTTTTAGTTTGAATTGTATGATTTTAAAAATATATCTTGGATATTAATCTATTATCAATTATACGCTGTGTAATATTTTTCTCCTATTGAGTAGGGTATCTAGTCATTTTGTTTATACTGAATTTCCCCAAACAAAAGTGTGAACTTTCCTTTGATTCCCTTATGTCACTTTCTAAGTTCTTTAATACCATCTTGTATTTCCAGAGTATAGCTTTTTTCCCTCCTTGTTTAGGTTCATTTGGCAGTATTAATTCTTTTGGAAACTATTATATACATGCCTGTTAGACGTATTTGGAATAGCTCCTCATTTAAGACTTTGTTTCCTTATTTATTCTTTGTCTTGTTGATCTGTCCAGTGTTGTTAGTAGCCGTTAGCCCTCTATTATTATTGTGTTGTTATCAATATCTCTCTTAATTTCTCTTATTAACTGTCTTATGCATATTAGTGTCTGTAATTCAATGCATATATATTTAAGTGTTAACAACTGTAGGGAGCTCTGCATAGCAGCCATACCTCCCATTTGTTGGTTGGATTCTGCCTTTATCAATATGTATATAAAAAAGTTCACTTTTAGTTTTTCCCACCCCATTTTAATAGACCACTAGCTCCTAGGTGATGGTGTAGTCCATTTTTCCTTCAGGTTTTTTTTTGTTTTTTGTTTTTTTCATTTTTACTTTCTTTTACTGAGGTCTAGTTGTGCATATAGACAGAAGATGAGCCTGGCATCTGTGCTGTTACCTGAATAGTAATATTTTAGTCTGTTTTACATAGATTACTATTCAGATTTTAAAAAATATGTATAATAAAATTTAATCTTATATTAAATATTCCTTAAATTTTTCCTATGTATTCATGACCTTGTTCTTTTTCTTTTATGTGAATTAATTTTGGCCTTATCATGTTTCTCTTCCATGTTTATATATGCATAATCCTTAATTTAATGTTTGAAATTTAATGAAACCATGATTACATTAATTTTACTCATATTTTCTTTTTATTTTTTTAAAGATTTATTTATTTATTCATACAAGAGCTGGGGTATAGGCCAGAGTCACAGGAGATGAGAGAATTCACCAGAGAAAAAGTGGGGAGCATATAGATAGACTGAAATACACTGCTGAGGGGAGCAGCGGGCGAGGCAGGAGAGGTCTGTGGTGCCAAGTGTGTCCCTTCCCTGACTGGGGATTGAACTGTGCTGCTGTGCCAGGGATGCTTCACAGTAAGGTGCTCAACCAGCTGCGCCACCAAGGAGGCCCATATTTTATTTTCTTAACATTGCAAACTTATTTCACTTTATATAATCTTTTAACTTTTATTAGAGTCTACATTTTAAAAACATTTTCTTGTAGTCTATGAAATTGTATATAGTATTCTCGTTTTAGAGGGATTTTTTTTCTAGTTACATCTTCATATTGTCTTATACATGCCACATTTTTCCCCTTTATTGATGCATAGTTTATAAAATTATTGCATTTTCTATTAATTTTGATTATGCTATATAGTAGTGTTCATTTGAATGTTTATTCATCTGTATATCTTCTTTGGAGAATTGTTTATTTAGCTCTTCAGCCAATTTGTTTATATATCTCTTTATTGCTGTTGAGATGTATATTCTTTGTGGATATTGAATATTAGCCCTTTGTCAATATATGACATGCTAATGTATTCTTCCATTTTGTAGGGTGTCTTTTCAATTTTTTTGATAATTTCTTTTGACATATAGAAGCCTTTTCATTTATTTATTTTTACTTTATTTTCCTATACCATCATAGTCCAATCCCCAAAGGTCTCTCTGAAATTAGTGTCTTGGATTGTTTGCCTATTTTCTTCAATGTTTTCTATGGCTTCTGCTCTTTAATCCCTTTTGAGTTAACTGTTGCATATTGTAAGAAATAGTGTTCTGGTTTCATTCTTTCACACATGACTGTCTAGTATTCCCAACGCCATTTGTTGGAGAATTTATAATTTTTTAAATTGAAGTAACAACGTTTCACAATGCTATATTTGATTTAGAGATAAGAATCACACCTCTTCAGATGTATGTTACCACATCTCACCCTCCACCAAGGCACCCAGTTCTCCACGAGAGTCCATTGTTCCCCTTCCACACTTGGCTCTCCATTCTCTTATATTATAGAAATGATGAGAAGTTTACAATGATCCCTTTACAACTCCTGTGTCCAATATATTCTCTACTATATTCTCTTGAAACTTTAGCATTAATATTACTGAATACTTCTTTATTTTTTTTAAAAAACATATATCACCATTGTCCATTGTAGATACAAACTGTGTAAATTCAGTGCATGTTTTATAAATACAAAATAAATGTTTTTACATATATAAAACTTTCATATTATTCATAATTCCTACATATAAAAATGAAACTTTTACATTACCTTTCTTCAGTCATACTACTATGTATTTATAACATCAAAGTAAAATCTAGATAAAAGAAAGATGTACTAATAGCTAGAAATTACACAAACATTACTAGTGTTCCAGTTCACAACTCTTTAGAGAAATTAAATCTGCTCTCTTGTCTATATAAATCTAAGTGTGAGCTATCCTTTCATTCCCTTAAGACACATGCCTAGTTTCTTTTTTTTTTTTTAAAGATTTATTTATTTATGCATACAAACACTGGGGTACAGACCGGAGGTGTGGGGGGGGGTGAGAGGATTCACCACAGAAAGCAGGGAGCAGAAAAGGCAGATCAATGGAAGTACACTGCTGAGGGGAGCAGCGGGCACAGCAGGAGAGGTCTGCCATGCCATGTGGGTCCCCTCCCTGGCCGGCAGCAGGGATCGAACTCGTGCTGCAGTGGCTGCGGTCTGCTTCACAGTGCGTTGCTTAACCCACTGCGCCACCAGGGAGGCCCACATGCCTAGTTTCAAGTTGGATTTTGTTTTTCTGTTTTGTTATTCTCCCTTCATTACTTATGTTTTCTATTTTTTAAATTTTTTTTTCTTAAAAGCCCAAATTACATAAAGTTGCTTGATTGGAATGTGACTACATATTCAGATGACAAACAATGACACATTTTCATGTATCCTTTTGAAATCACTTAAAATAGAGCTTTTATTTTAGTTATGGTTGTTATTAATAGGAAAATAATTAGATTTAATATGTCAGATATGCAATATGAAATTTTTAGTATGTCACTATATCTTTTGTTGTATGTGAGAGAATTCTAATTGCTTAGGCAAAGAGATAAAAAGAAAAAAATGTTGTTTTGAATATTTTGTTTTCTTCTTACCTTTGTGTACATCATCAAAATAAGGTTTTTTTAAAAGATTTATTTATTTATGCATAGAAGGACTTGGGTACAGGCCAGTTGTCCAGGGGTAGGGTGGGGTGTGTGTGAGACGATTCACCACACACAGAGTGGGGAACAGAACAGGCAGGTCTACCAAAATACACTGCTAAGAGGAGCAACCAGAATGACAGGAGAAGTTTGCTGCACTAATTGTGTCACCTGCCTAGCCAGGGATCGAACTGTAGTGGCTGAGGATAGCTTCATAGTCTGAAGACAACCTCTTGCGCCAGGGAGACCCCCAGAAGAGATTTTAAGAAAGGCCCCTCAAAATAAGTTTTTTCTTAATATATATATGACAGTTTGACCCAAATAGCTGGTAGAATGTGGTTGCTGATACTTCACTATCATTGCAACTACTCCTCACCACCCTCTAGTACTTGATCCTATTTAAAAAATGGGTGTATCAGACATTCTGTTTCTGATAAAATAGTTTAATGTTTGTGAATAACAATTTTTGACATGAATTTATATTATTGAAAGACATCCCCACTCTATAGAATGTGAGTATTAACACAAATTAATAGCACAAACATTTAATTTTAAGATACGGCTCTGAATTTTGCAAAATAAATAAGTTACATATCAGTGACTTAAGATGTGTTGGAAAGCAGGTTCATTGTGTATGAAGTGCTAACACCAAACATCATTTTCACACCTTTTTTCTAAACTTATTCTAACACCTTCTAAATAGGGACTTGAGAAAAACAGTTAATTTACCGAATTCTAATTAGTTTTATTATGAATCCTATAATTTAATACTTATTTTGAATTCTTTGCATTTACTGAAAATTGTCATATATAAAGTAATACATTTTACATTTTATGGTATTTTATAAACTATATGTAGTTCTACCAGGTGTCTTTTAGGTGTGAGGCACAAACTAAAAGAATCACAATGAAGAGTCTTCAGGCATCTTAATTTAGCACCTAATAACATTTTGTGTGCTATTTTGTATTCTGTTTCTTTCCAATAAAATGATTACTTTCTCATTTTTATTTCAAAACTAAAATTGATCATGGAAAATATTTTCAGACATCTCAAACAAGCAAAACATTTTGTGGTTATACTCATATTCAAAATCTTATTTATCCATATATCATGAATGTTTCCAAGGTGAGTTTATAAACATAGTGATCTAAATTAAAATTGTAAGATAACTTTGTTTTGGAACATCTGTTATGTTTTAGTCATTGCATTAAGACTTCCATATAGATTATTTAATTAATTTTCACAGTTACTAGACTTGTAAACCGAGATTATAAGAAAATAAGTAGTTGGTGCAAATCAGATAAATATTAAAACCTACTTGTAGCTACAAATCAGGGCAGCCCTAACTATAGCCAGCACTATTAATAATTACATTACACTGTTATACTACCTAATGATAATTATAATTTCAGAAACTTCAAACAAAAAATTCCAAAAATTAACATAACTGATATTTATATACCCACACTTTGATAGATTTTTTATTTTAACATTTTAATTTGTATCTTTTTTTGTACCTCTTTTTTCTCTTCTCATTTTGAAAAGTAATACTGAGGATTTCAGTATAGAGTTCTCAAATGCAGGGAAAAATTGACAATTTTGGGATTAGTTTTGATTTTCCTGACTGGGAGGCTGGGTTATCTAATGCAGAGAGCTACAGCTTTGCTAAATCTTACAAGCACAGAATAGTCTGGTATAACTCATTTCCCCCCTCTTGTTCTCCCGAGAGGTCACTACTATGAAGAAGTTGGTGTATATATTCTCCCTTCATATTTTTATACTTTCATTACATATTTATATAATGGCTGTGCACATTTTTGCCCTTATATAATTTCTTCAATTTTAAAAAACCTTGAATTTCTACAGTTTGTGCCTTTGGTAAAATGCTACCTTTTAAATTTTTTTTTTCTAAATTTTTTGCTTTTGTACAGGAAACAAACTTGCTAAATATTCCTATTTGAATTGTTTAAATTTTCTATGTGAGCAACCATATTATCTATGAACTGTTTCTTTATTGTTATATCTTATTCACATTGAACTTGAGTGTACTGAATATCAACATGAATAATGTGTTCATGCTTGGAAACACACACACATACACACACACACTTGAATTTATTGGTCATTGGGAAGAGAGGGATCCTTTTAATAGTTTCATTTTCTTTTGTCTCATTGAGTCTTTCTCTCTTGATGATGTTAATATCTGCCTTGGTATTCTTTATTTTCACCAGTATGTGGCAAGGTATAGTCCTCCTTAGGACTGAAATGATGATTTCATTTTCATGTTTTAATCACTGGCTTGTGTTTTGCAATTCTGTTTTAGTTTATTGAATTATGTTTACATGTTCCTACTTTGTATGTCTGCTGATAGTCTAGAAAGTCTTTTTCTTAGTTTTTAATGAGGTCTTATTTTCAGGTGTATATGTTTTTGTTCCTAATCTTACATGGTGTGTTGTATAAAAATCTTACATGGTGTGTTGTATAAAAATCTCTGGTATGGATTTATGTTTACTTCCAGCAGAGATACAGGGAGGATTTCTAGCTTGAGATCAAGTTTTATGTTAAGTTCTTGGTATGTTGATTTCCACATCAGAAAACAATGTCTAAGACAAGAAGTAACCTATTTCTACATGGAAGCTTTCTTTTTTCCACATAGAACCAGGTTGAAAAGGTGTTTTTGTTGTTGTTGTTTGTTTGTTTGCTTATGGTCTCACAGAGACAGTGAGCAGATTTTCCTAATTCAATTTAATGAGGGTAACATCTTACATAGGGATTTATTTCAACTCCTGGCTTGTATAGATCTAATACTTTACCTCCTGCCCTTATATGGGCATTACATTTCAGAATCCAGTTATTCAGTGTTTCATGTCCTCCTCTTCACCTGCTGCAGAGTATTAACTCACATATCAATTGCTCTTGCTTTAATTTATTTGTTTATAACTCATAGGATTATTATTTTTTCAATTTGGCATTTAGCTGTATATGTTTAAAAGCTGTTAGTTACCTTTATTCAGTAATTTTAATATATGTATAGTGAGAAGATCCCTACATTCGTTCTGTTTATCAACTTTCTGGAATAGGGACTCTATAAAAAGCAACCATAGTAATTTAAGTAATCATGACTGGGTTCTACTTAAGTAAAATAAAATAATACACTTAAGGTTCAAATATTTTATAAACATACCCAGCTACATCATTTAAAAAGAAGAATTAGTCTTCTGATCACTGATAAACAAAATAAAAATGTCTATTGCATATTTTTTACAAAATGTAACTGGAAAGAAAATATAATAATCCAGAAATTATTTCATAAATTATGATAACCAAGAATACATAATCTAACACAATTATAGGTTACTCTAGCATACTTATTGTGTATTGTCTTCCACATATATATGTAGTTTATTAGAACTGTAATTGTACTACACATGGCACTTTATAGTGGGCTCTTATATAATGTAATTTTTTCTCATATGATTATATTATAAAATCGTCATCAATATCCAGTTGTAGCATTTGCATAATTGCTCTCACTATGCACATGAGAATTATTGAGTAAAGGTAACTAACAACTTTTAAACATATACATTCATCATTCTCTAATGTTAAATTTTTAGATTGTATCAATTTTTTTTAAAGATTTATTTATTTATGCATACAAGAACTGGGGTACAGGCCAGAGTTGAGGGAGGTGAGGAGATTCACCAGAGACAGAGCTGGTTGCAGAACTGGCAGACTGACTGGACCACACTGCTGAGGGGAGCAGCGGGCGAAGCAGGAGAGATCTGCTACACCAGGTGGGTCCCCTCCCTGGCTGGCGGCAGGGATCGAACTCGTGCTGCAGTGACTGTGGTTTGCTTCATAGTGCGTTGCTTTACCCACTGCACCACCAGGGAGGCCCCGATTGTATCAAATTTAAACATTAAATATATGCTGTAATAAATACCTCCAAACATTATAGTTTCATTATGTTTATCTTTATTTTTCTAAAATATGGTCAATTATATGATCATTTTTTGTGATTTTTCTTACATATTGCCTATATTTTAACTTCTAAAATATTGTGAAGATCAGATATGCAATTTTAATATATTATTTTCAATGATTGCAAAAATAAACTAGTTTTTTTTAAATTTTCATTTCTTTACTTTCAGTAAATATATGTTTTATGTCATTTTTCCCATAATTCTTTTCTTTGTTTCCTGCTTCTTTGCTCCTACAACTTGTTTTTCCAGTTTGGTGTTTGTTGTGTGGCCATATGTATATTTTTCATTTGTTTTTTTAGAGAACTGTTATTTTTGTTTTGTTTTTATATAGTGATGTTATTGGTTATTTTTTAAAATTATAACTTTTTCCCTCCACACACATGTATAAACTTGGACATGTGTTTTCTATTTTTTTGTATTCTATTTAGGCAATAAACTCATTAGTTTTCTCAACATTTCTATAAAATGATTTGGATTTTATTCATATCTTGGATCCATTTGTGTATTGATAATATAGGAAGTATGCTGAAAGTTGTGGGAAGGCTATTGTGGGAAAAGTATTTTTTGCAAAGTAGATAGGTGTGATTTATGAAAGGAGACTGGGAGAGGCATTGCTTTTGGGTGCGGCCAGTAAGAACACAACAGTAGTAAGTATGACAGGGAGCAGACTGAAGAAGGACCAGGGCTCCAGAGTGTTTCTGGGCAGTAACTACATTTGCTTACTCTATAAAAGAGGAGAAAATATGCTTACATTCTCTAGTCAGACTTAACTATTCTCATCACATCTTACTGATGAGATTCTTTTATATCATTACTCTATGGCATTAAACTCTAAAGATGCTTTCTCCATATTTTATAATTTTCCAATTATAATCAGCTTGATTATTATATTAATAATTGAATCATAAGAAAACAACTTATTAAGTGCTGCTAGTAATTATGCAGATGCTTTAGAAACCATGTTTTTCAGAGGCTAAATCTAAAGTCTTACAACTAGCAAGAAAATCTGAATTAGAGATGAATTTCACTGACTTTCTCAGAAAAATATCATAGATAAAATATAGAAAGCATGATTGTTGAAAACATTAGGCACACAGTGTTGGAGTTTGTGAACAACAAATACATCCTACAGGGTTCTGTGTGGTACCTGAGATAATTATGCATGTTTGGTAGTTCTTTGTTATGTGAAATAAAAGTTTATGTGCTCCCTTTGTCCATCTTAATTTACTTGAATTAAATCTATCATTTTTCCTTAAAAAACAAGTAAAAACATGGTCTCATAACTACCTCAGTAACTTCAAAAAAATAACAAGTTTTTCATTTACTAGTTTCCTACAGAAATTGTGCTCTTCTCACCGTTATGAGTCAGCATTAACATTCCTTATTTGGATGGAAACATTACTTGGAACTCCTCATGGTAGTTGGGCCTGCTAGACATCAGAGCATTCTGAGTGAGGATAGGTGTAATGTCTGATCATTGACCAGCATGGCTAGCACAGGTGATCTCTAGGGAAGATTGTTGCCGCCTATGGGCTCTCTTGAGAAACTTTTGTACTTTCTCACTCACAGTTTTTTTGGATCGAGTGTATCTGTAGGCCATTCATCATCTATATTACTCATACCTGCTGATGGTATGTTTTCATATTCAACGTGAAAGTTACTTTAGGGTATTGTGTGAGTTGTACTTTTGTTTTCTCCTTTCCCTTGAATTGCTATTCAGTTGCCATATTACCATCTACTGATGATTCTCCCTATATTTTGAAAACATCTTTTACCATTTTCAAAAATTTATGTGTGGTTTTCAGATGTCTCCTCTGCCTGCTGTTTTACATAACTGATTTTATGCTTTAGTTCCAGGCCCACATTGTCATAAATATTTTCTGAAAGGATTTGTCATTCCTTTTCAAATAATTGAGAGAATAGCAGTGGTATCTGGCTACTTACAGTCAAGTCTTTACTGCATTATTTTCCCTGTGTAATTTCAGTCAAGATACAAAGGTTCTTAAATGTAAGTTTCCTTATGTAAATTTTAAAAGGGCTATAGTATCAATAGTACCTTTCTTATCAGATTTTAGAGAGATAAAAAATACTTTAAGGAAATAGTCTGTCTTTCAATAGATAACAGACAGGGGACATCATGGTATTTGAAGAAATAACAGCAACAACAGCAGAGTAGTTATACTCTTTTTTTAACTTCATATTTATATTTCCGTATATCCTTTTCAATCAGTAATCATAATTCCAAACAACCTTTTGTATTTAAAATTATGATAAACCTATATATTTATCAGATTCATGTTTTTTAAATATTTGTAATTATGTAGCAGTTATTTAGGTCCTGTGTATATAGTTTTTAAGTACTATAAATTTTATTAAACCTGTATGTTTCATATAGTTATAAGGTATTAACTAGGTGCCCAGCTTCATTCTATATATATATATATAAATATATATAATATAAATATATAAATATATATTTATTCTCATCATCTTCTAAGTCTTAACAACATTAACAGCTTTTTTGGGTTGAATGTTGCTAGTCTGATGGTTGGCTAAGAATTTGCCATCATGTGAATATTTTTTGTAATAGTATATACTATAATTTGTGATTTTCTCTTAGCATTTTCTAAAGTGCATTATTGGATCATGTGTATTTTTCCAGGATTCATTACTGACTTCCACTATTATTATTACTGGTGATTAAGCTAATTCCTTCCAGTGCATTCAATGCTGTCTATGACTAACAGGTTTCATCCTCAAAAAAAATATATATTCCTATTAATTCACTCCCTTGAATTTATCAAGACACACTCTAATATTAAACAATTAGGTAGCAGTAGATAATCTTGTTATTGAATTGGAAGAGGTTATTTTATCAGTAATATAATGTTTATATTTGGTTAAGTTGCTTTTCCTAATGGATTATTTTATGCCGTGAAATTTTGTCATTGTGTTATAGGGTGAGTCTTCCTTTTCCATTGAATATTTTAATGATAACAATTTCTACTTTATTTAGCTTCCTGACACATTAACATTGTTCCAATGAAGCATCATTTCATTGTGCATTAAATGACCTCATTACTTGATTAATAGTATTGTTAATTTTTGATTTTATTATATTTTGAGTTTAGAAAGATAACTAGTTCACAAGAAATAGTATGTGTACAATCATATTTTTTTCCTCCCTTCTTCATCTTTCTGTGTGGGGATTTATGTCTTTCTCTGTGCTTTAATGCCCTCACAGATCTGAGGTCAGGGACTTTTGGACATAATTCTCAATATTTTTTTTCTAATGCTAAAATGTTTAATATATAGCTAAAGATCTACTTAATGATAACACATTTTTTCTTTAATTAGATTTATTTAATTGTATTTGACAACATTTGTAGTCCACAGGGAATTCCTACTACCATTTCACCTTGCACCATCACCACAGCCCCCTGTGCTCTTTATGCAGTCCTCTCATCTTTACCCTCCCTTCCCTCTGCCCCTGCCATTTCCCTTTGGTCTATCTTTTTTTCTTATTGAATTTGTTTCTTTGTTTTTGATTGTAATGTTTAATATATTTATAGCTAAAGATCTACTTAATGATAACACATTTTTAAATAGTCATTTTCTGATCTCTGGGTATAGTAATTGATCTCCATGTCCAGAAGTCTTCTCATTTCTTTATTATTTGTATCATTTTCTCAGTCTTGCAACATAAAAGTAGTATTTTTGTAGTGAATTTCATGAAAGTTCACAGGTCTAAAACTCTCTTTCTCTCATCTTCACATATGAATGACAACTTGGCTTGGTAAAACTAGTTTTGAATAACACCTCTTTCTTTGTGAGACTCTCAAAGTCGTCTCTCTGTTACCTTCTTATGCTGGCTGTCACAGCAGCGCACCCTGAAACAGTAATAATTTGCCTTCTTTGAAAGATATTTGCTTTTCTTCTTTTAGAAACAATGAAAAAAACTTCCCTTTCCTTAAAATTTGAGGTGGTTTCCTCTGCAATTGTACTGAGGTTATTGTGAATTCAATCCCAGTGCTTTTATAAACTTGTGTGAAGATTTTTATAAATTTTATGCTTCTACCCCAAATCCTTATATAAAGAGGTATAAACAAAATGAATTGAAATAAGCAACTTATTCTTGATTTTTAATTCAGTTCTACTTCTGTGTTCTATGTTCTCAATATCTATAATCTCCTCTTGCATTCTTTTTGTCTCACTGTTAAATTGGTTTTTATTTTATGTGCATTATCAGCATACCTACTAGTTTGCCAATACATTATTGTATAAAACAAATTCCAAGATATATATCTCCCAATGATTTTTTCAAGTGAATACATTTTAAAATTGTAACAACAAAAAGGACTTATAAAATAGCTTTCTAAAACTATGATTATTCTATATTCAGATATATAGCTGTACTATAATAATATTATATATATAGTATTACATATTAATGTATTAGTCTATACTTAATTTTTAACCCTGTCAATGACATTACTTACATCATAAAAATTAAAATATTTTTAAAAGGAAAATAGTACATGTGATAATAATATCTAATGATAATGACTATTATTTAATTGGGTATCACTAAAGCAATATACCTTTTTTTAATTGATGAAAGCTACAGCCCGAATGCCAGCTAATAAATCCTCTAGCTAAATACCCTTATCAGATAGGTACTCAATCATGTCAATAACTATAAATAATAATTTGGTAGAGTTGGAGTGGTTGGAAAGATTAACTATACAGACAGGCACTTTAATTCCATTGAAGCAGGTTTAGGTCAGTATAACTAGCTATTACTTCTTTTTGTTGGAAATAGGCCTCTCCTAATTAAGTATGATGGACACCACCTCCTCTAGTGACCCCTCACTGATGAATAAAATCAGGAGATCCAGGATCCAGTATCTCTTTCCTGGTTATTATAGATGTGGTAACTGTAGTAAGATGAAATTATTTTAACTGTAGGCTAACAAAGCAAAGTTAATGACTGAGAAACCAGATTCTCTGCTGAATTCCTGTCCTATGAGGCACATTGGTAGACATACTTCCTGATTTATATAAAATACTTACATTCTGTTAATTTTTTATCCAACATATTTTAATAATTTTTGTGGCCTTAAAATATGCATATTCATTCAGCTGGCTCTGGAAATACTAAGCACTTTCTATATGTTAATGACTTATTTCCTATTCTTGAATGAATGTATGAATGTATGTATATACATGCATATATAGGTAGTTCAGGAACCTACTTCAGATGTCTTTCCACTGTAAAGTCAGAAAGCAGAAACTGTGTCAGCTGGTATGAAAATATTGTATAGGGCCTGATACTACATTATACTGATACTGATCTAGCACTAGGGATTTTCTACTCCTGCTCTCCAATGACTTCAGGACCTAAACACATCCCTTTAGCTGAAGACTTCCACCCAAAATACAGGACTCCAAGACCAGATTTAAAATAACGTTTGTCTATATACATACACATACATATATATATATACACATAAATTTATTGTATATTGTAGCATTATTTCCTATATCTAATATGTATATACTATGATAAAAATATAGTGAATAGTGCTGCAAAGGGAAGTACTAAACAGAAATACATATGAATTTTCTTAGAAAATATATTTTGAAGTGACAAGCTTTATACTGCCCTGTGTCCTGTTGCATAGCTTAAGTATACTCCTTTATTGACTTGAGAGTGGATACTAAAGTACAGTTGTAATAAACTCTACTCCGTTTGACAATTGAGTGAGTAAGCTGTCTGTATAATGCAGAGTGATAACAGGCACTTGCTATACAACTAAAGACCGATCCAATCTGCCTTGCATACTGACCACGCACCTGTTTGCATCTATGAAAGACCCAAGTCTTTGCTGTTCAGACATTTGGACATTGACCAGATTACTGAGAGTATTCTGCATTGAGGGAGTAGAATGGAGTGGTGCCTTTACCCTTTCATTTCTAAGATCTTAAAGTAATTGGTCATTTCAGTGACTACATCCACAGTATGAATTCTAAATGTTTTCATTTCCTGGCTAATACCCAAGGTGTGAATTTATTGTTACTATAATTTTTCTTTCCCATTGGAATGGAAGTTGGCATCAATGTTTACAGGAACCTAGATTATTTTCATAAAGATTTTTATTTCAGGTTTTGCTGCTTGCTTCTGTGTATGCTAATGTGTATGAATTTATTCATGTCCCATTAATTTCCACTGTGGGTCAGGAAAGAAAGGAAATGAGTGATTTAAAATAAAAAGGAAAGCTATTTTCCATTTAATGCTATTTTCCATTTAAGATTGTTTTCACAATCTTTTAATAGTTGCTCCTTGAAAAAATATTCTGTTGTCCAATGTTTTATATATATATAATATATAATCATATATATTATATATATATGATTACACAAATTTAAGAGAAAGCCTTGGAAGTTTTGATGTATTAAATTACATGGTGAATTTCTATACATGATAATATAACTTTCACCAACATAACAAAAAGAAAAAAAAAAACCAAACTTCCTATAACTAAGGCGCAGTTTGTGAAATGCAATATTTTAAAATCAATATTAACTTTCATTTTTTCCCAGATATTTTTCCCTTCCTAAATGAACTGCTAATGAGTGACAGCTTGGAGATAAAGTATCTAAGATACTTTATTGGAAATAAAGATATGTCATACTTTATCTTAGAGAGAAATGTTTCTTATTTCTTGTTTTTCCTGGAAAGTTTGCCATATAGTCTAGTCATAGCTTATATTTTGCTCTAAACTACAGGATACTAGCACAGGCTATTGATCGAGGCAGACTGAATCCAATGCCTCTTCTGTCACTACTACACGTGTGTTGTTGATTATTTTACCTTCCAGGATCTCATTTTTAATAATATTAAAGTATGTAAGGTCTCTTTCCTCAAAGGTCACTGGGATAGATAATATATTCATTTAAAGATTATATAAAGTACTACTATAAATACAAAAAAGAGAGGCTATGCAAATGTCCACTATCCAGCAATGTTCAATATTCATATAAAAACTTTTTCAACATTAGAGCTTTAATAGAGAAGTGTAAATTTAAGCTACAAATCACAGTAACAAGCACAGTGACATAGCTATTTAATGATGATATAAAGATATGAAAAATTATATAAGGAAATTTAAACACTCATATTTTCTAGCTAGAATGAGAATTGCCACAATCATTCTGGTACTCTTTGGCATTTTCTCCTTAAAGTAAACATGCCAACCCCTGATCCAGCAATTGTACTCTTAGAATACATAATAATTTTAGATACTGGTAACATCAAAATAAAAAATGATAAAGTGTTATGCATTTTTAAAATAGAATGATACACTACTAAAACAAGTGGAAAATTGAAGGTTTCTTCAGAAGGAACCCAGACTTAATAAAGTATTTTGTGTTTAATTTTCATGATATGAAGTTCATAAGCAAGCCAAGCTAATCTGTGACAACAGAAGTTCAAAGAATGGTTACCCCTGTGGAATGGGATAAGTATTGCTTGGAAAGAAACAAAGAAACTTTCTGAGGTAATGGAACTATTATCTTGATCTTGGTGAGCCATCTTCACAGATTTACAAATTGTGTTCAATTGTGAATTTAAGATTTTACACTTTATGTAATATCAGTAGCATTAACTCAGCTAAAGCAAAAAAGTGATTATAACTGAGTGTTTTTTAAGTATGATACATAAAATTGATATTTAATAGATCCTTTATACACTGAGGTTATTTCTTCTAAGTTGATGTGAGACCAGTATACTGTTTATAGTCATTCTGGAGAGAAAATGTACTACATATTCCTAGCTACTGATTTAAAAAATGAGTTTTAGGACTACTACCACCTTATAAGTTGGAAGCAGCCTATATATATGCAATGAAATTTCTAGCAAGGAGATTCCTACTGACAGAAATGTGTTATATCATTTGCAGACTGTCTGAAGAAAATTAAGGAAGGATAAAATATACTATAAATTTGTTGTAATTGCATTATTTATAAAAGATGGGCAGTAAAGAGGAAAAAAAACTAAAAAAGATTAATTTCTAAATTTGGACCAAGTCTGGCGGGTCTGAATCCCATCAAATACCATTTTACTCTTATGGTGGAATGCATATCCTTTTTCCTGAGGAAAAGCTATCTATCTACTCAATGACTGTTCTATAATAGTTGCTAATGAAAATAAGCAAACAAATAATAAAAAAATGATATTTTCTTAAGAGTTCAATATCTGATTTAATGGGTCTTTGGAATTAGATTTCTTCCTTTGATCTTAAAAAAATAATATAAATGAATCAAAATGCTTCCATATCTAATAGTGCTAGCCAAAGTTATTGTGTTCAGTGATTATCTGTTAGGTGCAGCACACGTTATGTAGAAGCTTAGAAATCCTTGTTAATGGTGCTTAAAAATGATTATCAGGTTTTTAAATAATGGTAGTTATGATGGTATTTCAAAAGAGCTCTTTAAAACTATACCCATTTAATTTGTTCCATTTTTCTGTTACATTTTTATGGGTTTTTATTTTTCCTGCTGCTGAAATTGCTTAGGATATGAAGCTTTTTTGAATGGAGACAGTCTCAAGTAGTTTATTTAATGAGTCCAATCTATCTGTGCATTTCATCTTTATGTAATAGACAAAAACCACAAAATTTTCTTCCACATGGTTTTAGTACGCCTGAGGCATAAACAAGTTTTAGTTGGCTTATAAGGAATAAAGCTATATAATAAGAGTATTCAAAGAAAATAGAGGATCAAAAGATTGTAAACAAAATTCTTATTTTTTTTTATAACTCTGCATTCAATCTTGTTCTGTGATTTCCTAGCAGGCCAAGCAAAATAAGGAGATATAAGTGGTCATGTATTTCTTATAAATTACTGAAGCAATCATATCCAGTGGAAGTAGTAGGGTTTTGTTTTGTTTTCCTTATAAATAAGTGCTAAAAAAGAATTTACATATGGCATGTTATAGAAAGAAAAGAAGGAAAAGGAAGAGAGAGAGAGTGGGGAGTTGACAAGAACAGGAGAATGGGAAATTACAAGGTCAAAACCTAGGTACGTATAGGGTTACAATGTTGATGTTTGAGTATAAAGTATGATGGGCCATATGTGTGAAAAATTCCAAAATATATCTGGACATGCAAGTATGCATTTAAAGAAGTAATGATGACTGGAAATATAAAGATGTTCCCACCTAAATTGTGACTGCAATGCTTAAGATTTCCACAGGAAGGATAGTAAAGAAAAATAAATGAGCTTAGTAATGGAAAGATTTTGAGTCTAATGAAAATTACCTAATATACGTGAAAGGCGTTTGTGAAGAAACACAAAGGAAAACCAAATGTGCTACTTTGCCCAAACTGAAATAGGAGAGATTCTTTTTTTATATATTTATGCATACAAAAACTGGGCTACAGACCAGAGTTGTAGTGGGGTGGGGGGTGAGAGAGGATTCACCAGAGACAGAGTGGGAAGCAGAACTGGCAGATCTACTGAAATTTACTGCTGAAGGGAGCAGTGGTTGAGACAGGAGAGGTCTTCTGCACCATGTGTGTCACCGAGCTAGCCAGGGATCGTAATAGTGCTGCAGTGTCTGCAGATAGTGTCATAATCTGAAGACAACCCCTTGTGCCACGAGGGAGGCCCTCAGGAGAGACTCATAAGAAAGGTGTCATTAACATGCTACAGGATCCAAGAGAAACTGAAAACTTAGATCATCAATTTGCGTCGAGAATTAGTTTTAAGTAAGAATTTTTCTTGCAGTGAAACAGGAAACCAATGACAAGATGCAAAAATATTAGACAGATGGTGGGAAGGGATAAGAAATTATAAAACATAATCTTAATAATATCAACAAAACTCAAATATACTCTTATCAATAAAAACAAGTATGTATATTCTCTTTACCTCTCTGGAAAACAACTTTAAAAATATTTCTGAACTTCTCTACATCTTTAATTTCTTACCTAATTCTGATTTTTATTTTGTTTAATCCTCACTGTATGCTTATATAAGTGAATATAAACAATATGTAGTATTTTATATATACAGCATGTATATTTGGCTGAGATCGAGGATAAAATATATAAAGGTATTTAGATTTAAAAAAAGAACTTCATGAACAAATTGTGTTCAACAAGGCAAGTGAAAAGAGGGGAAATTAAAATGAGCTAGTAACAAATTCATGCAAATCCTGATTGAGTCTAAAAATCAAAGCACAAAGAAGAAATGAAGACATAGGACAGGAACCATAGGAGACAAGTTGAAAACATGAAATACGTTTAAGTTGAAAGTGAAAGGTTGCCATATAATGCCTCTTATCTTTTAGCAGAGCAGGAAACAATCTGCTGTAACAGGAATGAGAATGGTGGAAATGGGTACTGAGACTGTTTTATTGGAATATCTATTTTTTTTTGTGGTGATAAAGGATAAGAAATCAATTTAGATGAGATTATTAAGTATTTTTGAGGAACTTCTGTGACCTGTGGAACATGAAGAACATATGTTTTCATTATCAAACTCTAAAGCTCTGTGATTTTCTCCAAAACTGTGAGCAACTTAAGGAATTTAGTAAGGAAAGTTATATCTGCTATAGGAAATGTGGCAGATGTTGAGGAAATTAAGTTTATATGTGACCATTGTGATAAAACAGCTTCAGCTCCCTTGAACCTGGGAGTCTTTACTCTTCACCTTTTTTTCTAAATAAACTTCTCTTTAATTTCCAAAAAAAAAAATAAAATGAAGACTGGATACTCAATAACTGCTAATTAATGAAAAAATGTACATGTGACTATACGCTTGTGAACTACTAAGTTATTTTATTGTGTTTCTCCGTTTTGAATATTAATAGCCTATTAATAAGGGATCTTCAAAAGATGTTAAAAATGCTCTTGAGCTAGTATTTATTTACAGTAACCTAATTGATAAATTGGAAATTGTAAAATAGAAAGGGCATAGAATGAGATATAAGGGATTTTAAATTCAGAAACTTATAGGAAAGGCCTATTTTTACTCTTGGGTATGCTTTTATTTCTGTTTCTCCTTCTTTCCAAAAAATGGATTACTGAGCATTAGCTGTGAAAAATTACCTTGGACTGATACTGTTAAATTCTTTAAGTATTTAATTCACAAATACAGTCAAGTTCAATTTTGCTGAATGTGCTCAGAGAACATTCTATTTGTTTTGAAAGTATGGTCAAGAAAGACAATATTTAAACCTTGAAATAAAGACTAAGAAAAGAGTATTGCTACTAATAAATAATGAAGCAAGCTTAATTCCTAGTTGGCAAAACACACAGATCCAAATCATTTGAAAATAATATTATTATAAATCTTTTGCAGACTTTAATATGACAACACTAAGACCATTCTAATAACACCTAATTTGTGCTATAATGATTTAGGGGCTGGATAGGTCATATTCACTTAGTCCTTTAAAATAGCATTGTGAGCTAAATACTATTTTAACCACCAATTTATAGATAATGACTAATAATGAAGACATGCTGAAGGTCACCAAAATGTAGTGTGGAAGAGCCAAGATCCAACCCAGGTGATCTGGTTAAGTCTCTCACCCATGCTGCTAACTGCCATTTCTTAGTGAAAAAGAAAAGTCCATAGAGGCCATGGGATTGAATGATGACATTTGTTTAACTACGGACCACAGCCATTTCATGAACTAATTCTCTAGTGAACTGAGGAAATAGCAAATAGAACTAATCAAGCAATACAATGTTATATGTACCTCCTTAGCTTATAATACCTAAAATAATGTTTTGTGCATAATAGACCCTCAAATTAATGTTTATTGAATTAATTTATTGCTGCTTGAGGTGTTTTAAAGTGTATACAGAGTCAAATTGATCAGAAGTAACAATAAATATGCTTAAATGCTTTTAAAACCTCTTAAATTTGATGAATTAAAGACAAAATAACCCTGCCTTTTTAAATGGTGTCAAAATTATTTATTATGTGTTATTGAGTTGCACTAAGGATTTCGACCTTTCAGAGTACTCATAGATTTTTGTAAATTAAATGTGTTAAGAGCAATTCAAAAATTTGGAAGCCTAAATAAATAACCATTATTTTCTTATCAAAGAATGGTAAGTACTCCAAAAACAGTAACAGCTAACAACTGAATAAGACTTAATGGTAAAACAGCAGTCGCATTAACTGCAATCTTTTTTTAAGTGTTCTGAATCAAGCATTTTCATACCAACAAATGCCAATAGAATGGTTTTAAATTATGACTATAAACTGATCAGTACATGGGCTGAGGAAAGTACATTAGTTAAACGACATGACAGCAAAATATATGATCAAACTTTAATAATATAATTCTTTCCAAGGGCAATAGCTTAATTTGAACTGGAATGAATCTCCTCTCTTACTTTTTGCATATTTAAGGACTCATAAAATATACACTACGGTTTAAGAGCTATAAATTCTGGAAGGCTTTATATAAAGCAATAAATAATTGTGGTAAACCATCTTAAAATCTCTTTGAATTATTGACAAATAGCATGACTTCAAGAATACAGATTGCTCACAGTTCCCAACAGGAAGTTAATATGACAATTAGATAAGGAGCTTGAGCATATATTTTATCATGTAACATGTACATGATGCATTTTTAAACATGCTGTTTTTTTCTTTTAAATGTAATAAGGTAGAGTGAATAGTGTTTTCATTAAGTAGAAAGATTACCAAGTTAATGAAAAATTTAGCAAAGATTCTAAATTTAGAAAAACATGAAATATTAGTATGAGGTCATAATGCAATAAGAGATTCCTCTCTCTCTTTTCTTAAAAAGAATGTGCTCTCTGGGTCTCCCTGGTGGCACAGTGGGTTAAGCAACGCACTATGAAGCAAACCTCAGCCACTGCAGCATGAGTTCGATCCCTGCTGCCAGCCAGGGAGGGGACTCACATGGCGCAGCAGACCTCTCCTGCCTCTCCTGCTGCTCACCTCAGCAGTGTGTTTCTGTTGATCTGCCTGTTCTGCTCTCTGCTCTCTGTAGTGAATCCTCTCTCACACCCCCACACCTCTGGCCTGTACCCCAGTGTTTGTATGCATAAATAAATAAATCTTAAAAAAAAAAAAAGAATGTGCTCTCTTGGGCATGTGAGATTCCCTTGAGCATTATTTGATGTCTTTAACAGATCATAGGATCAGGAAAAGGGCAGATGCATCCCCCACTCTGCCAGCTATTGGGCTGGCACTTTGACTGAGTTAATTAAACTTATTAACTTTATATCCTCATATGTGAAATAGAAATAAAAGCAATCCTCATTTTAGTAGGCAGGTGTGAGGAGGAAATCAAACAGTAGATATAAATTTTGTACCATTATGTAAGGCATATTTGCGGTATCCATTAAGAATTACCACCTTACTCCCTATCATTTTCCTCCATTTCAAATGAACTATATTTGCCAAATATTATACTTAGTTCTCACCTGATTTATATAATCTAAATGGAGAATGTGATAAGACTAGAGTCTCTGAAACCATTTGCTATACCCCCTGTTTATTTTGTTTGTGTAGCGATAAAGCAACCACACCTGTCTATATAAACAGAAACAGACCTTGCCCTCTGGCCAGTGTTCCAAGATCAAGACTATACCCAATTCTCTATGTATAGATTATTTGTTATGCAAAATCCAGTAGTTTCCTAGAACTCAGGATTTTGGGTCAGGAATTTCTCCATTATTTTTAAGTAGAGAATTGCAGAAGAATTAATGCTGTCATACACTCAAAAAAGATTTGACTTTTATCCACAGCTGTGATATTATGTGTAATCCCCAAATGAGTTAAAATATTTGGATCTCTGTTTCCTTATCTATGGTAACACATATAGGATATAAATACATTTATACATATATACATTAAATATATACACTTAAATATGCACACTATATATACATACCTCCTTGATATGCATATTTTATGATATAAATATATATATATACACACATACACATATTTTCTCATAAGTTTTCATGTGGACTATGTGTATGTCTCTGAAATCACTATACACTGTGAATATTCTTGACACTTTCATAACTCGTGCTTAAAGTTTTCTTGTTAATGTGAAGTCTAAATAACCCAATTAGCTTCTTCCATTATATTATATATGACTGAGCTTGTCATTTATAATACTACTCATAAAATAATGGAACAAGAAAAGATAAATTAATAACTTTAATTTCTCACTTAAAGTGTGAGGAAGCAAATATTTGAAGGTTGCTCAAAAGCTCTGTGCAAATACCTCACTGATAAGGCGCTCTCCTGTTCCCCAGTTCTGCAATCCTGCCTTATAGTATTCTGTGTTCCTCGAAGTCCTTAAGAGACAAAAACAAGTAATTCTTTATATATGTGTAATTACTGATATTGTTTCCTTTCAGGGATCCTTAACTGGAAATGTAGATGGATCAGAAATGAGGGTGAAAGTAGTGGACACTAATGTATAATGAAATGGACTAGATTTCAGAAATCCTACCTGTCAAAACTGTTTTTCCTCTAAGATGTATAGAGATGTTGGTATATGAAAGGTGAGAGGACTAACACGAAGTATAAGTATCTAAATATACTTTTAACCAGGGTTGAAGAGAGGACAGGGGATAAAAGAATATGTGGTTGACATAACTTAGTCTGCTCATTAATTTCTGTGAAAATTATTTCTTTGCTTGTACCACCTGGGCAGTGGATTATATTGTCATATAAGCTCAGATAGACCTCTTTTCATCTACCAGTGAAAATTAAATTTTTTATACATTAGGAAATCTAGAATGGATATGCTTCTTTATATAGGCTTCTTACTTACAGAAATTTCCCAGTCAGGATAATATGGGATAAAAGTTGGTAAGACTTTTCATTTGTCAACCACTAATTCTTAATACCTGTGTAGACAGATTATTATTACACTGACTTGAAGTGTTTGGATTTATGAGAGGATAGTTGGACAGGTTGTCATGCTTAAAAACATTTGCAGTTACACAAAGAGATCTGTAAATGTACCTCTACTTGTGCATACATGAATCTCCCTCCATATTTTATATAATTGCAAGGATATAACTTTGGTCAATATATTATTGGATAAACATTAGACCCTATGATTTCTGAAAATCTTTTTGTATTTCTTTTGAAAGTAATCACCCTCTTCATGGATTCATAGTGTTTCCTTTTGAACACACATAATATTGAAACAATTTGTCTCTTTGATATACAAACGTCTCCTGAGGTTTAAAGTTGATTAGGGCAGCAGGATTTCTTGCATATAAATCAAATATCAAGCGAAATGGCTACCTGTTTTGTACACAAAATATCTAACAACTTCACTTACACGCCCTAAGGTCATGTTTTATTTAATGAAGCCTTGCTTCTCACTTCGAAAAGAACAGTTTTACTATTCCATTTTTAAATCTAGATTACAGTATGTTTAATATGCTACTTGATGTTCTTGAAGTCTTTGGGAAGTATATGGGGTCCCACCCAATGTCCACCTCAAAAGAGGAAAATTTCAAATGCTTTATCTCTTAACTCTGTCATAGTTTTCACAGCAAAACAATTGTTTAAATAAAAAATTCATTCAAACTAGCACTACTGTAAAATAGTTCTTGCATTCATCCCTGACTACATTGGACACTGCACAATGCTGCAGTTATAGTCCCTTTCCACTTTCTTCAAAACATCTCCTCTGCATCTCTTTCCCATCACTATATTTAATAGATGACACAATCTACCACATCATTAGTCTCTAATGAACTTCTTCCATTTCATTTACATCTCAAGTTGTATTTGTATCTTCATATATTCCACTTCAGTGCAGGAGAAAGGTCTTTTATTTTTCTAAAGGCTTACTTTGTTGGCTTAAATTTGAATACCTCACCCTCTAGACATTGCATTATTAACAATTTTTAAGGAATCACTGATAGTATCCACTCTATCTGACTCTTTTTACTTTTGCATAAACATATTTTGATTTACCTGCTCTCAAAATCAAATCAAGAAACAAGCAAATCAAGAAACTGTCACCTAATCAAGCTATATTCTTTTGTTCTTTAGCAGTAAATTTTGGTGGGTAGACTGCATGTGTTTGCAGTTCCCCATACTTCTCATTCTGTACTGACTTCATGCTTGTGTGTCATTTTCAGACATAATTCATAATTTTATTTGACTGTTGTGTTAGTACTATTCTACCTCTGCTCTCAAACAAGCCCTTGTTCCTGACTCAATACCCCTAAATGGGTACTATAGTTTCTACAGTCTCACAAACCAAAGTCCAAGAACACTTCACTTTTTCTCTCCTCTTCAATTTTGAATTGGTTACTAAATCCAGTTTGGGTAGTTCTTTTACGCATTTTTCAAATGTGTTTCCATTTTTGCTGCCCCTACAGCAACTTTTGCTTTCCTTTACTTTGTTGCTTCTATTTCAGATATCTGCACCTGCTTAAAAGGAGACTCTAATAATGCAACTTTTCTGTTCAAGTTTTTCAAAATAAATAATTGCAAGTTAAATATGTTCTAATTCCTTCACGATTGGCAAGGCCTTATTTCAGTTGGCTATAAGTTATACTTGTGGATTGTAATTAACTCTGCTGCAATCACAACAGTTTTTTGTTTCTGACACTTTTTTGCTCTCTCCCATTTATTTCTTCTCTTCCCAATACCTTCTCAGGGCTTCCTAGTGGCCTAGGTATTATGTCTCAGGGCTACCACTGTGACGGTCCACAAGGACAGCCTGAATTCAATTCCTGACCAGGGAGTTAGCACACATATGATGCAGCAGACCTCTCCTGTCTTGCCTGCTGCTCCCCTCAGCAGTGTATTTCAGTAGATCTACCTGTTCTGCCCCCCAACTCTGTCTCTAGTGAATCCTCTCACTGTCTGCACCTCTGGCCTACGCCCCAGTTCTTCTATGCAAAATATAAATAAATAATATCTTTAAAGGAAAAAATACCTCTTATTAAAGCACTTATCTATAATTTTGGAAACTCTAAAGACCTTTGTCCTTCACGGATCTTCTCATTTGAGCTCTACTTTTCACTCCTTCATTTCAGTAACAACTTACTTGCATTTCTATTAAGAAAAATCATATTTTTTGCCTTTCATCTATATATGTGTATGTGCTGTTTTCCTACTGTATTATAATTTATGTTGAACAAGTCAGAAGTTCCCATAGTTGATGTTTAATATAGGGAAACCAAAGGAAAAATGGTTGATTTGAAACAAAGTATATTTTATTGAGGAAGATTGAGCACAGTGCTGCCAAAATGATGGCACAAGTTTATTTCACTTTAATGTATGGGAACTAGAAATGTCTTTTACATTTTTCTTTAGGTTTGCCTTTTTTGCTGATTTTCATAGAATCCTGTGACTTTTTTATCACCTTCTAAAACAAACTTTAGCACTAATTTGTATATCCATAAAGTAGACGTCATTGTGATGCATCCTTTTTTCAAATAATTTATTTATGCATAAAAGAGCTGGGGTACAGTCCAGAGATGTGAGGGATGAGAGGATTCACCAGAGACAAAGTGGGGCACAAAACAGGCAGATCATCCACTGGAATACACTACTAATGGGAGCAGTGGGGGAGGCAGGAGAGGTCCACTGCATCATGTGGGTTCCCTCTCTGGATGGGGATTGAACTCCTGCTGTAGGGACTGTGGAAGCCCCACAGTGTGGCACTCAACCCCTTGCACCACCAGGGAGGCCCCTTGTCACGCATCTTGTCTCTAGTGAAATATTCTCTCTATAGATGTGACCATATTTCCTTGATTGCTACAATTAAACAACAAAATCACACATCTTAAGATTACAATGTGAAACCTTAATAAAAAATAAATTACCTATTAATATAGCTTAGGTGAGTTGAATGGTTCTAACTATCTATTTTTAATATTCATTTTTATAAAGGCTCTTAAAATCTACTTCTCATTATGAACTATGTATTATTAATATAGGTCATATTCCCATTGGTGCTATTAGATACCTTTACATTTATAATTTCCATTTTGTCTGTTTTGTAAACATCTAAATTACATATAACTAAATATTACAAAAATAAATTTCAAGATGAAATATTAACAGGAAAAGTTTCAAACAAAGAATACCTGCTAGCTTAAGGTTTTCATTGTTGTTATTTGTTACTTCTGTCTGCTAAGACAGAAATATAAGCATGTTGGGTTAAATTATCGGTGGATAATTATTGACACTTGACTTCAATTTATATAATCTGAACTTGGCAGGAATATGCATTTTGATTTAAAAAGAAATCATGTTAGATTTCAGTATTTCCCATTAATATAAATGTAATATCAGTATATATGGGAGATACCAATAAGTGAATTGGCTAAGATTTCTTGTAAGAGGCTGTAGAAATATTATCATGTGGGCTTACAGTAAATAGGTATACACACGCCTAACTTCCAGACTTTTTTTTTTTCCTTTGCATCTTCTGAATTCAGACTCTTTGTGAAATAGAACTGTGTTTAGCAACTGATGAACACTGATATTGAGGTGAAATCCTAGGGGAAAAGCAAGTATACCTCATTGAAAAGCTATTTAATAATAAATCTTTCTTGATTTGGAATATCTATTTTCTTTCCGAGCAAAGAAAAAAGCATATATGAAGCATCAAGTAATGTAACTTGAAGTATAACTGGAAACATAATAAAGCTAAGGAATAGACATGAAAGGATTTTGGTTACCTTACGTAGAATGTCTTTTCTCAGTGTTATTATGAACTCTTTGTGACACTTATAAAGAACATTTTATAGGGAAATACTGGTATGTTAAATTGTGTTTGAATTAAGGGACATTTGAATGTTACACTGAATCTGGTTTGTAGTTAAACCATGTTAGTTTAGGAGATTACTACTATAGATTGACTCTAGCATCTCATGATACACCCAGTTTCTAATCAGACATTGCTTTATCAGGTAGTTCCAGAAGGTAGTAAAATTGTGCCACAAGTTTTCATTATTTTTTGTCAAGTGTGACTGAATTTTAAGAATATATAGTCTCAACATGAAAGTGTGATCATGAACTTTTATTTATTTAAGTTCACGTAGACACAGAACTATATTGCTAATAATAATAATAATGATAATAAACACAAAAATCATCCCAAACAGATGCATTTCCATTTCTTAAATTTCTTGCATTGGATGGAAAACTTTCATTAATTTGTTCATTTTCTTAGTTTTTTTATGATGCAGAATTCTGGGCCAAAGGAAAAAAATGCTACTTTATCTTTTACTTAATTTGTATTCTGATAAGTTTAATTAGAGTAGATATATTTTCTTCTCATTAAAATTAAATAACTACTTTGATTTTACTTTTTAGTAAAAGTTAGAGTAGATATATTTTCTCCTCCTAAAAATGAAATAACTACTTTGATTTTACTCTTTAGTAAACCTAAGAACATCCTTATAGTGGAACTAATGTCACTGGGCCTCCCTGGTGGTACAGCGGATTGAGTGCAGCTCTGTGAAGCATCTGCGGCAGTTCGATCCCGGCCAGGGAGGGAACACACATGGCACAAAAGACCTCTCCTGCCTCCTCTGCTGCTCCCCTCAGCAGTGCATTTCAGTCCATCTGCCTGTCCTGCTCTCCACTCTGTCTCTGGTGAATCCTTACACCTCCCACAACTCTGGCCTGTACCCCAGTTCTTGTATGCATAAATAAATAAATCTTTAAAAAACAACAAAAACAAAAATAAAAACTAATGTCACAGAATTTCAGAGTAAAAGGTTATCCAAAATCCTAAGTTTAAGTCTCCAGCTTCCAGATGGGAGAGCTTTTGATCCTAAGAAGTCAACAAGTATTAATGACATGGTGTTGTTAAACATTGTTTTAAGTGCATTGCATGTGTTAAATATTCAATCCAAAGAATAACCCTATAGTAAAATTACCATTATTGTCCTCATTCTCAAAAAAATCCATTAGATCACATAGCATTTCTAGAATATCCAACAGTCACATAATGCTTATAAAGATAGCTAATTTATCAGTTGTACAAAATATGATATGAAACTGGATGTCGTTCTGTGGACAGTAGTCTCCTAGTTAATGTGTCTCATTTCCAGAGGGCAAAATTAAAGCCATAATACTACCAATTTTAATAAATATCATAAACTGTATTTAACAATTGTTTTACAAGCAGGAGTAAAATTATATACACATTTTTTCTCTTTTAAATTTACTTATAATCTATATAATTTAATTAAATCAATACTTTTTAAAAGGATTCAGCAATGCCAATGATCCCAGTTCTCTGATTATTTGCTACCAGATACCTTCTTCAGTAACTCCACTATGGTAATTTACTTATTTCAGGGAAACAAATGCAAAATTGAGATCTCTTACATTTCTTTACAGTCTTTGCAGTCATCTTTCAGACTCTGTTGGATTACCTCTTCCCTATAACCCCTTGAAAACAAAGATAAAACTAAGTTGGTCCTTTTAGGTGGAATCACTAGTAATAGTGTTTTTTCTTTATTTCTGTATATTTGACATCAATTTTAGTCTCCGTGGAATTCCCACCACCATTTCACCAGTGACCATCACCTCAGTCCCTTGAAATACTCCTGCCCTCTTCCCAGTTCATCTTCCTCCCTACTCCCAAGTGCCTCAGATTTGCCTTTGTCTTTTTGTTTTTATTGTGTTGTGATTTTTTTATTGTTATTATTCTTTTCCTTGATCCCTTATTTGGTTTCCTTATATTCCTCCTAAAAATGAAACCCTCTGATATGTATCTTTTCCCTTCTGACTCATTTCACTGAGCATAGTCTTCTAGCTCCATCCACTGCTGCAAATGTTGTTAGTTTATCTTTCTCTGATTGCTGAATAGTTTTCCATTATTTATATAGACCACATAATTATCTAGTTATCTATTTTTTGGCATTTGGATTGTTTCCAGGTCTTACCAATTATAAATAGTGCTACAATAAACATAGGGGTACAGGTATTCTTTTGAATCAGTGCATTTGTGTCCTTTGGATAGATCCCGAGGAGTGGAATTGCTGGGTCATCTGGTAGCTCCATTTTTAGTAGACTGAGGAACCTCTATACAGCTTTCCATAGTGGTGGGATTGATTTGCATATTTATCTAATATTATAACTAATCAAGTTTGTGACTAATCAAGTTAAGCTGGCAAGCACAGTTCAACATTCTCCTTAATCTTAGATCTGGCCTCCTAACAAAATGCTGATGACTTTGTCAAAGAATAATTACATCTTTGTAAGGAGATTGAAGAGATATTATTGGTTACCTTTACTTAATAATAAATACATTCAGGGTAATTTAACTGAGGATACTAATTCAAATCAACTGGGTTTTTTAAAAAAGATTTATTTATGCATATAAGACCTGGGGTACAGGTCAGAGTTATGAAGGGTGAGAGGATTCACCAGAGACAGAGTGGGGACAGAACAGGCAAATCTACTGAAATACACTGCTGAGGAGAGCAGCAGAGGAAGGAGGAGAGGTCTGCTGCACCATGTGGGTCCCTGCCACAGACCAGCTCCGGCAAAGAACCAGGGTCCCCACAGATGAGACAGTGTTGTCGGATGAACATATAGGGAAAGAGGAGAGGAGACTAGAAAACACAGCACTCTTAAAATGCCAACATCCTCTGCTGAGTGTTTCAGCAGGACTTTATTTATTTAAAATAAACGGCAAGCTAACATTTGTTATATTTTTGTTAACAATAACTGGGGGTCTTCACTACCTCCCGCCAGTTTTTTTTCCTAGTCAGATGCAAAACGTGTTTTCCTATCCCGATGCAAAACAACATTTATCCATGGGCAAGTCAAACATTAGAGCAAACATAACAGCTTTGTCCCAAAACTGTTAACTACTTTGTCCTACTACAGGACTCCAATAAAAGGATAATATTAAAACCTAAATTATACCTACATCCTATTATTTAATTCCTAAGAGAAACCCATAACCCCAACTTATTCTAAACCCAGAACTATTAAGTAATGTTTTTTAATATTAAGGGAATCCCCCCATATATAATTAGGATTCAGTGTAATGGTGGCAGAGAAATGGGGAGGAGGGCAGGATGGATACAAGTGATTTGTTTATCAATGGAGAGAGGCAGAGCCACCTGGGAGGCACATAGCCTTTCATTATGGGCCAAGCAACAGGGGTCTTGTTTTGGTTCCCTAGGTCAGTTTCCCATGGTAAATGTTTGGGCTTTGAGAAATTGTCTACTTTTTGAATTTTTTGTAAAACAACTGCCATCAAATGCACAACAATCAATTTTACAGCCCTCCCCTGGGTTATTTTTCAGGAAGCACATATCATGAGCCTATAATTATCAGGTTAGCCAAAACAAAATGGAATCCAGCAGGGGCCAACTTTGGAGCTCCTGATTTTTCAGGGGTGTCCCTTATGCCGACTTTTTGTCACACAGCACAAGTAGCTTGGCCCTCCCCTGGTACCTTCCCTGGCCAGGGTCAAACTTGTGCTGTTGTGCAGTGGATGCTTCACAGTGCTGCGCTCAATCCTCTGCGCCACCAGGGAGGCCCTAAATCAACTGGATTTCACTACACTTAATAGCTCACTATTTTAGAACTCTATTAACAAAAGAGTTATAGCTGATTATTACATTTTTATTTAACCAACACTGACATGTATAATATATAAAATATATGAAAGAACATGGCACTCCTAAGAAAGTCCAATATATTCAAGATAGCTAAACTTCCTGATGTCTAAGAGAGAACATACAAAATCATGCTCCTTTTACCTGTATGGAGGTGATCATTGACCAAATTAAGAAGGACCTATAATATAAAGGTATAATACATATTTAATGTATAATACACACTTATTTGCATTTATATGCTTACTTAAATATATATTAGGTATATATATATTTAGTTACCACAACAATTTGTCTGATACCAACCGATGGATTGCCAACTGATGATTGCAATTAGATAATAGATATGACAGTACATATGTTACCAATACAATTATTTTCCTGGTATTTATCTGACTAAAAACATTCATGTATTTATTGATTCCGATTTATTCACTACCTATAGTGTATGGCACTTATGGAATCGTATTGTGAAGATATTTAGAATATTATCCTTGCCACTCATTGACTGGTTTAAGTAGAAATATCAACTCATGAACAAATGATTATGGATAAGTGACAAGTCTGTAAAAAGAGATACGTTAAGATATGATGAAAACACAAAGGGAGAGAGATTTTCTTGGAAAGGAAACGTTTCCAGAGCAATTTTGATGTTTATACTGGGGCTTGAAATAAAAGTATAATAAGTTTTTTGAATGGTAAAGGTTAAGAAAAGCATTCCTGAATAGTAGACACTTCATTTGAAAATTAAAGCAACCTGAAAGAACATGGCACTCCTAAGAAAGTCCAATATATTCAAGATAGCTAAACTTCCTGATGTCTAAGAGAGAACAAACAAAATCATGCTCCTTTTACCTGTATGGTGTGATCATTGACCAAATTAAGAAGGACCTTTAATTCTGTGTTCCAAATAATGTACTTTTCGGTGTGAAAACAATGAAATCATTATTAGGTAACTCATAGTTCAAGGACACATACATATTTTTCATATTTTGAAATGTTTTAACTATTTCTTTGAAGTCTTTTTTTTAATCAAGCTGGAGGTATTAATTGGGCATAGTGGTTTGGGAGTCTGTGACTTCATCTCTAGGAAACTATATTCCATCTCTCAGGATCCTTCCAATTCTAAATTAGTACATTTGGAGCAAGTCATGGCACTGGGGTTAAAGTTAAGGCAACTGAACCCAGGTAGATTATGTTCTATTGAAACCTTAATATTTTATTCTCATTCTCAGAAAGAAAATATATTACAGTGGGCTATTTTTTCATATATTAGGCCTTTGAAGTGAAATATATCCCATTGAATTTGGTCTGTCACCAAAACTTAGAAGTACTAACATTAATGAACTTACTTTTACAATGATTCCTATTTTTAGTCTCTTTTCTCACTAGTACCCTGTTACGGTCTTGCACTACATTTCTGTATCCTCTCCAGTTTATTTCTAGTTTTTCCTTAAATATTAAGGAGTTAAATGAATTAAAGATAAAATCAATATTTTATTCATTTATGCTTACAAGAACTGGGGTATAGGCCAAAGATGTGGGGGGTGAGAGGATTTATCAGAGACAGAGTGGGGAGCAAAACAAGCAGATCTACTGAAATAGAGGAGCAGTAGGTGAGACAGGAGAGGTCTACTGTGCCTGGTGGGTTAACTCCCTGTTGGGGATCGAACAAGTGCCTCAGTGGCTCAGGATAACTTCACAGTGATGAGATTTTAACCCCTGTGCCACCAGGGAGGCCCCACTGGCATAGTTGACAACAGTAAACAAGTTGTACACTCGGGAAATATCATTTAGTTTTTGTGCATTTAAGGTAACACCTAATGCTACAAACTCCAGATAACAAAAATACATGTTTGTTGTAGTTTTTAGAATAAACTCAATATTGTGAAAATATTTTCTGTATTACCAAAGTGTAATTATACTTATTATTAGTTATACTAGTATATTTTCAACCATTTATCTCAAAGCTTGATTAGTATATATAACTTATTATATCCAAATTTATATTTAAACATATATTTGATTATTGTTATATTATTAAAAAATAAATAGTACAGTGTGAGTGCATATATCAAGCAAGAAACTTGTGAAGAAAAATGTTGAAATGTTCATCACCTGTCCCCGCAATGTGCTCTCTCTCCCTTTAACACCATCAGTGCGAAAAAAGGAGAGGTGGAAAGTAGAAATTAATTGTGGAAAATATTTTTTAACAATGCATTTCCATTTCCCTTTTTGTTTGTTTTGTTCTCACTTTGTTCTTCTTTTTCAAGTTACAGAAATGCCACACCTTTGGTTTTATTCCTGATCATAGCTAGATTTGGCCTAACTAGACAGTGAATAGACAGTGAATACACTGAGATTCAGAAGCTTCTTCTTCTTCATCCTTAAATATGAATCCAAGCCCAGTCTGTTGTAAATAAATGTTTCAGTATGATCTCAGTGTTACCTATTCTATATTTATGTCTATTTCATGCTAGTGATATTTTGTTGAATAAAATATAATTAAGTAATCTAGATGTAGGGTGCTCTTTTTGTTGATTGTTCAAAGCTTATCAAAATCAAAACACTAGTTGTTCTAGATTCAGAGAGTAGATGATGCAAGGGGTGTGCTGTTTCTCAATAGCTGGGTCATGAAAAATCCTCCTAAAGGAAGGTACTTTAAACATATTGCTGCTACAAAACATGCGAAATACCTGGGCCAACACCTCTGTATCATTTGCCTGTTATTGTGAAACACATTAAATAACTTAAAACATATTGTGAGTTGATAATTTGCATTGGGTGCTATAGGGAGTTCCCAGCAGCAAACCTGTGCTGTATCCTATTGTTAATATCCATTTAATAACCAAGTCACTTGATCTATGCAATCCAACCCAGAGTCTATAATAGGAAGGGAATACCAAAATCATTACCATACAGAAGAATGTTACTGATGGGGCTGTTATTTTCATATTCTACCATGGCCTCTCATAACATCACTTCTGGCTGAGTAAGATGGGTGATGAACATGAAGTGTAGTTAATGACCACCTACCGATCACTTACCCATACATGATAGAATTATGTGCTGTTTCTTTAAGAAGAGATTTATTGTGAAAGGATTAAAAAGCATTTTTTTTAAACCTCCAGTCATTAGCCTCTGAGTTAAACTGTGACTATGGGATTCCTGAAAAAGATTCACATATATGGTTGAAATGAGAATGAGTAAAGATGTAGACATTATAACTGGTAAACAAAATAAATATCATTTCATATGGATTATGAAATCAACCAGTGGCTTGAAAATCTGGAAAAGATATTGACTTGGACTCCAACTATCCGTAATTTCCTTGAGATTGAGGCCCATCTCTGATTTCCCTTAGTTTCCTAATGCACTGAATGAATTCTACCACTATAAAGGCCCTTTGTAATCATTCAATAAATGAAAAATGACACACACAAAAAAAGGAAAGAATAGAATATCTTTGCTGTGTCTTGACCCTAGCACATCATAATTTTTTTCTGAACCTTGATTTGTTTTTAATATGGAAGGAATAATATTCTCAATTTGTGTGTGCAACTATGTACTTGATCCAATAAAATGAAAGGCTATTTAATTGATGGTAATTTTGAGGGTAAAAATTATGTCACTTGTATTATAACTTGCTCATCACAGTATCTTGCATTGGATTCATGCTCAATAATAAAGTTAATTTAAACACAGTTATTCAAATATTTATAACATTTAGTGAAGTAAACCTAAACTTTAAAGGAAAATCTCAAACTCTCAGAATAATCATTATCATTCACACATAATCTAGTATCTTGATATAACTTCTGATATCCAGCTGTGTTAATTTTTGGATTTGAAGTTCCATGCTGATTTTATGCTACTTGATCTGAAAATCAGACTGGAAATATTACATTACTGCTGATCAGATTTAATTGGCAACACCTTAAATAGTAACTGGAAATTCAGAAGAAGAGCTATTAATATAAAATGCTTTGAATACATTTACTCAGTCTAATCTATGTGGAGACTTTGAAGTTGATCCATTACTGATTTAGAGTCCCTCACATTGTTTTTTATTTTTTTCAGAATAACAGAAGGTTTTTTTTTTTTTAATTAACGTTTCTTTGAATAATTTTAGGGTCACAGTAAAATTGAATGGGAGATACAGAGAATTTTTTCACATACCTCCTGCCAGAACTCTTGCAAATCCTTGTTGTTAATTTTTATACCAGAGTGGTGCATTGGTTACAACTGATAAATATACACTTACACATTATTATCACCAAAGTTAGTAGTTATGAAAAGGTTAACTCATGTTTTTTATGCATTCTGTAGGTTTGGATAAATATATAATGAAACATATCTACCATTATCAATCAAAGAATTTCATTTCCTTAAAGACCCTATGTGCTCTGTTTGCTAATTTCTCCCTCCCCCAACATCTAGAAACTGTTGTTAATTTTACTGTTACCAAATTTCTTTCTTCTTTTTTTGGGGGAATATCATATAGTTGGACTCATAAATATAAAAATATATAAAAGAATTTCTTCTTGAGGTGGTAAAGATTATAAGAATCAATTAATTGTTGAAATATACAGAATAAAATGTGTTGAAGACTAATATAGGATCCCTCTCTTCAATATATGCTACCATACCCCCACACCCACCACCTAACCATCCATAGTTATTTGCCATAGTCCATTACGCCCTTCCCAAAACTGCTTTCCATCTATACCTTCCTCCTTTGGTAGCCTAAGTTTTACAGTCACATTTTTAGGGTTTTCTTTTTGGTTTGGCTATGTCTCTTTGTTTTGTTGTTTTATATCCTATATATGAGACAAAAACATCTTGTATTAGGGTTTTTTTTTTATTTTTTATTTTTGGATTATTTCTCTTAGCTTTATACCCTTCAGTTTCATTGTTGTCATAGTAAATCACCAGACTTCATCCATTTTATTGAGTAGTAGTTCATTTTGTGTGTGTGTGTGTGTGCGCGCACACCTACTCATCTTTGTTGAAGACTTAGGCTACTATCATAACTTGGCTATTGTAAATAATGCTGCATTGAATATAGGAGTGCATATATTCCTTCAGATTAGTATCTCTTTACTCTTAGGGTAGTTATCTAAGAGTGGAATTTCTGTATCATATGGTAGATATATTTTAACATTTTTAGAAATCTCCATACTGTTTTCCACAGGGGATGAACAAAATTATAGGTAATTTTTCCCCCAAAATATGTTTATTGAAGCAAAGTAGGTTTATATTATTGTACTTGACTTGAATGTAGGTTTAAACCTTACAAAGGGGCCCTTCCTGTGGTGCCCTGGGTTAAGCAATACACTATGAAGCAGACACTAAAGCACAAGTTCAATCCCTGCCACCTGCTGGGAGGGGACCCACATGGCTCAGGCAGACCTTTCCTGCCTCGCCCACTGCTACCCTCAGCAGTGTTTTTCAGTCGATCTACCTGTTCTGTTCCCCACTCTGTCTGCTTGATTCTCTCACCCCCTTAACTCTAGCCTGTATTCCAGTGCTTGTATGCATAAATACATAAATCCTAAAAAAAAAAAATAAACCTTACAAAGGTATGTTGTTGCATCCTCATCCATTAGTGCCCCAGTCATCCTCCATTATGCTTCATTGGGTCCCTTCCTTCCCCTACTCCCAACCAACCTTACTCCCTTCTGGTTTCCCCAGTTTTGCAGTCAGATATCAGGTGTTTATTAATTTTGTTTTGACTGATGCTTTGTTGTGTTTCTCTATATTTGACATATAATTAATACCATCTAGCACTTGTTTTTTCTGCTGGCATATTTTGTTTGCACTCTCCTCTCCAGTTCTATCCATATCACAAATGGCAGAGTTCATCCTTTTAATAGCTGAGTTGTATTCTAGTATGTGTGTATATATACCGCACTCTTTCTGCTCCATTAATCTATCCATGGACATTTAGGCGGTTTCTACATTCTAGATATTGAATGGGTAGAACTAAATAGACCCCTCTCCAAAGTAAACATTCTGATGGTCAATAAGAAAGTAAGAGTAAAATGCTTGTCATAATTTGACATCAGGGATATGCAAATCAAAACCACAATGAGATACCATTTTATATATACAAAAATGACCCATATGAAAAAAAAAATTAACAAGTATTAACTAGGGTGTAGAAAAAAAAAGAACCTTCATACATTGTTGGTGGGGATGTAAACTGATCCAGAACTATGGAAAACAGTATATTTTTTAAAATACTAAATATACATCTACCATGTTACTCAGCAGTTTCACTCCTAGGTAGATACTGAAGAATATAGTTATGCTAATTGAAGGAACATATATGCTCCTGTGCTCATTATGGGTAATGTTTAAAGTCTAAACACATGAAAATTAAAGTCAGTATTATCTATGAGTTTTGATTCCAAAAGAGCAAAATCCCTTTGTTTTAGCTAACTGAACATTAGCACTCATAATTTTCTCTCTTTGTTTTAAGTGTGTGAGGACCAAGTGTGTAATTATCATAAAATGAATATACAGGAGATTAAAACATGGTGCATGTGTTAGTATTAATTCAGGAATATTAGTGTGGATATTGATATTATTTATGTTCCTACAGTTACCCATTTTTTCTTACTGTACTGTAAGCATTTCCTTAGCTATCTTTAAATATTTTGGAGTTGAACATCAGTATACAAGAATAATTAAAAGGAATGATTTATGATGGAGCTCTAATTCATTGAAGCTTCCTGTAACAAAATGAGCCAAGTATGAGATAAAAGAAAGTTTGGGTTATAAATGTGACTCTGACCAGTCGTAGGACCCTGGAAAAGAAAGCCACCTCCTCTGTGTCCCCCAGTTTTTATGTAAAATTTAAAACGCTAGGCAATTTGAAAATAAGTGTGAAAGTGCTTTGAGAAATTTAACATGCTATATGAGTTCTATAAAGTGCTATTAGGATGATTAATTATAAAGCTTTAAGCCAACATTTATGGAGGATATGGGTTTCCTGTTGGATCCTGTTCATTTGTAACATTAGCATTGGCTTCATCTGAGGGAAAAAATCATCTCCATGTTAAGTTTCCATACATTTTACATATGAAATATAGCTTTAAATAATTTCAGTTTGCATTGACTTCCCTTCGTCCTTGAATCAATAATAACTCCTTTGCAGGAAATAATGAGCAAAACTATCATTAAAAAATACCCTCTTTCTAGACATGTAAAATAAAAAAATGTATACTTTCATAATTCCTCTTTGATTTTTCCCTACTCAAACTTTTGTTCTTTCTCCATCACATAAATGAAGACACAAAGTTGGTGCATCACTCAAATATTTAATGATAAGGGTCCAGATATTAAGGCACTTTAAGAAGTACAACACCAAGGCTGCGGTTACTGAGAATTGTAGTCAAATTTACTAGTTAAATTTATAAGACTCACAAACATGGTAAGAAACAAAGACCACACCATAATGTAATGAAGCTCTTGTTATGCCAAGCAGTATCAGAAAATTTTTTGAAGTACATTACATGCAAAGAAAAATATTTCTACCAATAGCAACAATGGAGGAAAGTGTTGTTTCTAATTGAATTAACAGTTGTTTACCACTTGCCTTTTCAAACAATCATTTGAATCATAGGTTTTGTTATTATTCAGTGTTAGCTTTTACTCTGAAAAAGGACATACTGTATACAAGATAATGCTAATCATCATATTTAAACAAGTGGGGCAATCCATTTCTCAGAAAGATTCTGATGCAGTTCTCTTATATTTTTGAATATTTAAATTGTTAAAATAAGTATAAAAGTGTTAAGAAAACCAAAGATCATTATGCTGCAGTTTAGATCATTTATTATCTCCAAAGTTGCCTATTAAGGTTGTTATAATTGGAAGAACAGTACTGAATTTCTGTAATCTATTTACTATCATGCACTATAAATGTATCTTTATTTTTTTAAAGATTTTATTTATGCATACAAAAACTGGGGTACAGACCAGAGGCACGCAGGTGGTGAGAGGATTCATTAGAGACAGAGTGGGGAGCAGAACAGGCAGTTCTACTGAAATATACTGCTGAGGGGAGCAGCAGGTAAGGCAGGAGAGGTCTGCTGCCATGTAGGTCCACTCCCTGGCAGGGGATGGAACTTGCATTGCAGTGTCTACAAAAGCCCCACAGTGCGGCGCTCAACTTCTTGTGCCACCAGGGAGGCCCCCAATGTATCTTGCTTTCTATTTTAAAAAGTGCCTTATGGTACATTTTCCTTTGAAATAAAGCAAATGTTTCCTACATTTATATGAGTGATTGATAGATGCCAAGAAGTTTTTTCCAATATATCTTAGATATATTGAAGATTGTATAATAAGAGATTTGTTCTAAAGCATTCTAATTTACTATATAACATTTTGTAGAGAATCAGAGTACGTGGAGTGCATGATGATTTTTATTCATGAACAGTATACATTTCAAAATGAACATGCAAAATGTTATGTATTTAATGACATTTCAAAACAATTTTCTTTAATATTACATCCCAACCCTATTTAATTAAGTATAAAAACAGTTAATTAAATTTGAAATAATGTAAGTAATTGCACTCTCGCATCATTGCCATCATATTTTTTGTGGGCTATGTGATGTAGTTAAGGGTTTTAAAAACTCTTCTCTACCTTGACATTTGAAATGTAGTCCTGAAATTAAAAGTTGCATATTAATTGTGTTCATAATTTTCTGAACTACCACATGTGTCTTTGGAAATAGGAACAAATTTTCATATTTAGCTGATTGACTGAATCACCAGTGCCACTCCAAATAAATATGTAATGAATATGTACACACATTATTCTGATAAATTGTGAGTTTAAAATAATCTATAGATTATTCTACCAATAGTTTTTCTTGATATCGAGTTCAAAGGGACTCTTTAACATAAATACTAATACTAACATGGCCTGTTGTCTCCTAAAATATATCCTGGGAGGCTGTCTTTGAGGCTTCAAAAAGAATGTGATAAACCTTTTCCTGATAATTTTTACTACCATGCCATTCTTTTTATCTTTTCCAAGTAATCAGGTGTTGGGTGCTGGAGGAAATTCCCCCCACCTTATCTGGGTGCTTCTGAAGCTGAAAAAAATAAATAACACCACACAGATTAGAATGAGAAAAGCCCAAGTTTTAATAACATGGGGCATTTACATAGTTGTAAATTCTGAAATAAAATGGAGCAGAACCGGGGTATATAATGGGGATATATAAATATCCTGTGTTTAAGGACCTGGGTCTATCATAGAAAGGTAAGGGGTGGGGAGGTAATTAACAATACATATGAGAAAGGCATGACTTCACATTATTCTATTTTGAGAGTACAAAGATGAGTTTCTCAGGTAGGGAGTATATGTGCATTGGTAAACCTACACTTGGATGATAACCCCATCACATTTTTCTAGGTCATGAAGAGTAGCAATGATTGCTTCTTCCATTAGGAAAGAGGCAAGGGACTGAGAAAAAGGCAAAACTTCTATTAATCTCTAGAAAGTTCACACTATTGTCTTAGAATAATCTGCAGTCTTAAATTAACAGTATTGGGCATCCTCAGGTTTACACTAACATTTATTTCCTAAACCAAGTTGGTCTCAACCAACTCTGGGACAAACAATTCCTCATAGGAATTGGATTTGATGAATGGATTTGATTTCCTTTCAATCTCTCTTCCCTCTCCATTGATTTCATATGTTTCAAATGACTTTAAATTCTACATGCACATCCTCCAAATTAGGTGACAAACATGTTTTTATATGATAGCAGTCAACAAAAAGTTAAGTGGTATTATTAGATAATATGAGAGTGTATCCTTCCTAGGTGCTAAGATAACAATACTTATGTAATCTTCATCACTAAAATGCAAAGATATTTTGGCCTGTAATTGAGGGATGAGGATAGGATTGGCTTTATAGTAAATGAAATTTGTAAGCTTTGTCTGTAGGCTAGTAGGTGTTTTATATACCATAACAGCAGAACCAGAGAGGATATATAATAAGATGCACCAGATATTTGTACATGGTAACTGACAGTATAGAAATTAAAATATTTTATATTAATTAAGATACAGGAAATGGCACAAGAGACTGTGTACATGAACTTACATGGACAAAAGTGAGTAAAAGTACAGCAGTGGGAAAGATAAATCCTTCTCTTTGTCTTTGGACCTTCAGATGAGTGAATTGCATGATGAATAATTTTGAGCACATCACAGCTTCATTGAGGGAAGGGACAAAGCATGCATAATTATTTCTGCATGCTTTGAATTGTAACTTTTTTTAAAAAATAAAGCACAAATGTGGTAAGGATAAGTTAATATTAGTAAGTTGAGGTCATCTGTAATCCTGTCATGAAAGGCAAACAAAGTGTTTTATATGGAAGACTGCTCACTGGCAGATGAAAATGGGAAGGAATCAATGTCATTAACACAGGAGTATTAGATACCCTTAGCAAAAATATGGAGGTATAAAATCAGCCTGGCATTTCAGGAAATATTAGTATTTTGTTTAGTTTCAGTATTCATAAAGAAAGGAGAAAGTGTGGAGGAGTGTCTAGGACAGAAGTACAGCATGAAAGGCAAATAGAAGATCAGAGGGGCTTCACATGCTGTTATAAAGCATTCTAACATCCTTCTGTAGGTAAAGGTAGGTGAGGAGGGATTCTGGCATTTTATCGGTGTAATGGGATTAGCACCTTTGACGTTTCACTGCACAGCATTATAGAGAATGGATATGGAAACTGGAAGATGGGAGTCAGTGGTGGTATTAAGAGTCAGATTCTGAACTAAGAAGTAGTGGGCATGGAGAGGAAGAAGTGAATGTAAAAGATTTTAACAAACTAGAGATAACAACATTTGCTGAAGAATTGATGTTGGGGGAGAAGGAAGGAGATTAGAATAAATTAGTTGAGAAGTTGAAGTTGGAAAGAGACCTTTTAAACAGTAATTGTGAATGATGAAATTTAGGAGACCAAGGAAAAGGAGTGAAGAGAATCAATAAGAGAAGCTTTTAGAACTCTCTTGAGAGGCTCATATTGATGAGGTTGAGAAATTCCTGCATGGTTTACTATTTTAAATATTATTCACCAGTAGTTTAGTATGTAATTATAATTAATTTAATCTGTGATAAGCACCCAGATGGCATTGAGGGATTAGGCTCATATATCTTTGTGGAATATGTATATAACATATAAAATCATGATTTTTACATATCTGTATACATTAAGAAACTAATTGTATATGTAGATTTAATTTTTGTAGCCAATATTATTTCATTTTGGGACAGTTAATTTATCCATATAATCAGAATTTTTCAATATTTCCTTATCATTAAATGCTGTCAAATTTCAGTTAATATCAGGGATCTGGGTAGGTTTATAGTATCTTCAAAACAGTTCTATTTCCCCATATCATATGCTAATGTTTAAGAAATAATTAAAATATAAATTTTATGAGGAAGTTACGACTTTCATCTTTTACCAATACTAACATTTATGGATATTATAGTTCTGTAAATATACTTAAAATATTTATTGTTATAGCATGTGGGAACAATTTATTATTATTATGATGATTGTGATGAGTGTAATCATTTTAAAAATGATTTATTTCAGGGAAATCTTATAAATATAAAACACTAACATAAATTCTATTGTGTAAAATCAAATAGCTGTATTCTATTTTCAGGTATAATTAAATTCTAGATTAGCTAGATGGTAAATATAATTAATTTGGTGATGATACTTATTAAAGAATTCTTATGCACCAAACATTGTCTTACTGAACCATGTGAGGTGGACACTACTATCATTCTTATTTGTAGTATAATTGAGGAAACTTTCATGACTTAGGATGTTTAAGGAAGTTAAGGAAATGTGTAGTACATGAATGCGTCTCTAACTTTCGACCGTGTATTTTTAGATATTTAGATATATATTTTAGATATATATAAGACTGTTCTCCTTATATGAAGAAGAATGCAATTATCAAAATACCCAAAGCATTATATTTCTTTCCCTTTCAAATGCTGCTATTCATTTTCTTTCTTTTTTTTGAGATTTATTTTTATTTATTTGTGCATATAAGAATTGGGGTGTAGGCAAGAGGTGCAGAGCAGAATAGGTATATCTACTGAAATACACTGCTGATGGGAGCAGCAGCGGGCTAATCGAGACACTGCTATGCCATGTGGCTTAAGTTTCCTGGCCGAGGCTTGAACTCATGCTGCAGTGGCTGACAGTAGCTTGATAGTGCTGAGACTTTAATCGCTGTGCCCCCAGGGAGGCATCTACCATTCATTTTCTGCTCTGCCAAAAAGTGTGATATGCCTTTGACCTAGTAAAACCTTCCACAGAATTAATGAAAAATGTTTGGCCAAACAAATTTTAGTTCCTAACTTATTCTGATATTTTATATTCACCATTTTTATTATTATTTAAATTCAATTATTTTTTATTGAGTTAATATTGTCTTAAAACAATGCATCTATTATATAGGTATAGTTTCACATCTCTTCAAATATATATCACACAAATATAGACACAACTAAAGCACCAATAATCCTTCGCTAAAGTCCATGCTCTCCCTCCCCTCTTTTGATTTCTACTCCACACACTCCCCTTCAAGTAGATTTCAAGGGACTCTTGGTTTGTTCCTGTGTTTTGTTTCTTTATATTCCACATGTGAATCAAATCATTACTATTTGTTTCTCTCCTGATTTATTTCACTTAAATAACTCCTCTATATTTCTGTCCATGTTGTCATATGTAGAATTATATCATTTATTTACATGTGCATAGTCTATTCTGTGTGTCTAAAGCATATCTGGATCTGCTCCTCTGTTATTGAGCTTTAAGTTGTTTCTATTCCTTGGGTGTTATAAACAGTGCCACAGGGAATATAGGAGTGAATATATACTTACTAGTAAGTCCTTTTGTATTCTTCAAGTGGACGCATAGAATTGGTATTGCTGAATTATATGATAGATCTATTCTTAAAAATTTAGCAAAACTCTATGCTATTTTCCATAGTACCTGTACCAGTCTATATTCACACCAACAGTATAGTAGGATTTGTTTATTTTTACATCTTCACCAAACTTCTTGTTTTAGGTCTTTTTGATAGAGGCTGTTCTTATAGGTGTAAGGTGCTATCTCATTGTGATTTTTATTACCATTTCTCTGATAATATGTGATAATATTTTTATATGCCTCTTGGTCATGTGTATGTCCTCTTTGAAGAAGTGTCTATTTAACATTTCTGCCTGTGTTTTGTTTTATTTTTCTTTCTTTTGAGTTATCTGAGTTCTTTGTAGATCAGGATATCAACGTCTTTTTAGATGTATAATGTGCATATATTTTTCCCAATCCATGGTGTCTTTCGTTTTAATGATAGTTTGTTTCACTGTGCATACATTTTTACATCTATTCCCATTTGTTTCTTTTTGCTTTTATTTCCCTTGTCAATTGAATTTGAGTACGCAAAGACTTTACTGATCAGTGTTTCTGAGTATTTTGCCTGGGTTTTCTGCTATATGTTTTATTGTTTCAGATCTTATATCCAAGTATTTTAGTCACTTTGAGTTAATTTTTGTAGTATGGTGTAAGAGATTGTTCTAATTTCATTCTTCTGCATGTGGATGTTCTGTTTTCCCAACATTTGTTGAAGAAATTTTCATTTCCCGTTGTATGTTTTGTCTCTTTTGTTGTAAACTACTGTCCTTATGAGTGTGGATTTATTTCTGGGCTCTCAATTATATTACATTGATCTGTGTGTTTTTGTTCTGATTCTGTACTGTTTTGATTACAACAGCTTGGTAGTGTAATTTGAAATTTAGGAATGTAATACCGTCTTAGTTTTTGTCAGAACTCCTTTGACTGTTAGTGGTCTTTTGTGGTTCCATACATATTTGAGTAATGTGTTCTCTATTTCCTTGAAAAATGTCTTTCAATACCAGCTGGTTCACAAAATCCTCACTGATTGGTACCTTAATAGTGTCAGATCTTCAAGGCTTCTTCCAAAGTTTTCTTATTGTACAAAGAATAAAAGTAAATATAGTAACATATCATTAAAAATTCAATAGCAAAAACAACTATTTTAGAAAATATTTTACATGTTGACATTTAAAAGTTTATCTGCTATGAACTAGCGTGTTACCAAGCATAAATAAATCTGTCACTATAAAATCTTCAATGAAACCTGTTTGTAATTATTTAGCATTACTATTTTATTTAAATATTTTCAGTTATACATATAATTGTGGGGAAAGCATTGAACGAATATGCCTAAGTTAAAATGTGCTCCTGTACTCCACTTTTGCATAAAAAATATGCCAGTAAAATCATATAAAAAGTTTTTGAAAAGTATGGAATAATACATTTATAGATTGTTAGTGTTTTTAGTGGTCAGACACTACCCAAAAAATATTTTAGGAGATTCTTTCCATCCCATTGATTTTATCTTGTTATATCCAAGAAGAGAATTCCAGTAACAGTGACTAATTACTTACTGTCTAATCAGAACAGGCAGTACATGTCAGCTTAGGCTTTGATCCCTTTTTTTTTTAGTGAGTATTATGTGATTGGCATGTAGCTCAAGTAGAGTTTTGCCTGAATGACAGTTGTCAACCATCCATGGACCATATGCTGTTATGGGTAGAGTTGCTGTCAGCTGCCAATTGACCATCTGGAATAATGCTTACTAAGTAGTCTAAAGACTGCTCAGAAGTACAGGCAGGAACCAGCAGTCACTAGACTAGGTCTTGATCTTTTCACATCAAAAGCTTGTGACCTTAGCAATTAAGTATTTTAGAGACATAATAAAAGGTTATTTTTCTGGACTATAACTGTTATAATTTGTCAAGTCATGAGTTTCATAATGATGTGAATCTCTATATTTATTTGGAAGAAACATAGTCACTATTTGGAAGATATTCATAGTGAAAATCATTGTGTGATAACAGTGCAAAGCATAGCTACTAGTTTTTATATGATAACACTTGTTTAAAGACTGACAAATATTGTAACTATTTTCTTTAAAACTTTCACAAACAAGTGATGTTTAAAAATGCAATTAATAAAATGGAAAGGGAAACCCCTAAATGCCTCTTTTAAGCAGTAATACAATACTGATTCTTTGGGAGTATAGCCTTTTCTTGTATAATAGACTTTTCTTGTATGATCATTTAACATTCTTAGTATTGATACAATAGATTGTCAATTTAGTTAAAAGTTACAATCTAAAAAATATTTGAGAAATATGCTTAATTCTGAAACTTATGACACTTAATAATGTCATTAACACTAATAGCACAATTTGCAAATTTGTGTCCAATGGAGGTATAAGCAGAATAGTCAATGTTTGAGTGATAATTATAATCATTGTTCAAGTTGACCCTGAAGGTAAGGAATTTTAAATTTTCTTATCTGTTTTTGAATTAACTAAAATTTCCTTGGGTGACTACAAAGATAGTGAATTGGGGTTTGGGGAGCAGGCCAAAGTTCAAGGACTTCAGGCAAGCTCTTTCTTGCTTCTTGTCTTCTGTAAGGAAAGAATTCAACTTCAAGATTAAAGTTTCAGAAAAGCAAGAGATTTATTGATAAGCAGGAAGAAAAGCGAACACTGTGTGAATGAAGGGGGTCCCGGATGGGTAGCCATGAGGGGTCAAGAAGCAAGTGTTTATATGGGTTTGGTTGTTGGGTGTCTTCGAGCTGTGTCTTCTTGCTGATTGGCTGGGCCTGCAGGGTCTCCTGTGCCACTGAGGCCTACTGAATTTTCCCACATTACCTGACATAACTTTCTGAAACTGGCTTTGGTCCATTACTTTAGCTTTGTTTTATTGTATTGGTGTTCTGAATATTCCACTTTTTACTTGGTTGGGGGAGGCACTTTCCTGGTAAAAGACTGTTTCTCAATCAGGACTTGGGAATTTGGGGTAACCTGTGTCTAACTAACTGCCTATATGCACTTCCTAACTTCCTCCTTCAATAGCATTGTCAGCAATTGACACTTACTTATATGCACCTTATCAGTTGTCACTGGTGTGAGGAAAACATCCCTTTGTTATTGTCAAACTATACTACTCTTTCTCCTAGTCTCTTTCTTTTTAAAAAATGATTATATTTACTTTTGTGTATAACTGAGGTGTAGGCCAGAGGTGCAGGATCAGAGGATTAACCAGAGACAGAGTGGTGGTCAGAACAGGTGGGTCCACTGCAGTACACTGTTCAGGAGAGTAGCAGGTGAAACAAGAGAGGTCTGCTGCACCATGTGGGTTTCCTCCCTGGCCAAGGATCCAACTCAGCCTGACAGGGAAGGCCTTTAAGGTAGTAATGCTGAGCTTTAACCTCTAGGACACCAGGGAGGCCCTAGTCTCTTTCTTAATTAAGATGCAGCTGTGTAAGAGATGCATGAGATGAATGTAGTTATAAACAGCTTTAGCAGAAAGTGTTGCTGACCAATATTCATAGGAAAATCCCTAATCTACTTTTGGTGAAAATCAAAGATTTTTTTCAGTAAAATTACACATATTAATATATATATTTGCATTGAAGACTCAAATATTTTTTTTTCCTTTTTTTATTTAATTAATTATATTTGACATCATTTGTATTCCCCAGGGAGTACCCACCACCATTCCACCCATGCACCATCACCTCAGTCCCTTTAGCTCTTTCTGACCTAATTCCTGTCTTTGCCTTCCCCTCCTTTCCCTCCTGCCCCATGGTCCCTTTGGTTTATCTTGGCTTTTTGGTCTTGTTGAGTTTTTTGTTTGCTTTTGGTTATAATTGCCCATTTCCTTGAGCTTATTCTTTTTTGTTGTTGTTGCTCTTTCACATTCCTCCTAGTAGTGAAACCATCCGGTATTTTTCTCTTGCCTTCTGACTTGTTTCACTGAGTATAATTCCTTTTAGCTCCATTCATGTTTCTATAAATGGCCTTAGTTTTTCATTTTTGAATCCCAAATAGTATTCCATTGTGCATATGTACCATATCTTCTTGATCCAGTCATCTACTTTTGGGCATTTGGGTTGTTTCCAGGTCTTACCAATTACAAATAGTGCTGCGATAAACATAGGAATACAGTTAGGAATACAGTTGCCCTTTTGGATCATTGTTTTTGTGTCCTTTGGGTAGATTTCTAGGAGTGGGATTGCCAGATCATATGGTAGTTCCATTTCTAGTAGACTGAGGAACCTCCATACGGCCTTCCATAATGGCTGGATTAGATTGCATTCCCACCAGCAGTGTACTAGGGTTCCTTTTTCTCCACATCCTTGCCAGCATTTGTTGTTGTTGGTTTTTTTTTTTTTTTTTTTTGATGTGTGCCATTCTTACCAGTGTAAGATGATACCTCATTGTGGTCTTGATTTGCATTTCCCTGATTATGAGGGATGTTGATCATGTTCTCATGTGCCTGTTGGCCATGTATATGTCCTCTTTGGAGAAGTGTCTTTTAAGTTGAGGACTTTCAGGTTTTTAAAGAAAGAGACGCTCAAGTAAAAAGATTGAGATAAATCAAAAGTGAAGGCTCCATAAAGAAAAATAAAATAACTCAGAGCAGTGAGGTTACTCAAAAAATAAGACTTGGTTACCAAAAACATGTAGTTTTATTCAATACTCTTTAGTAAAGATGCATTTTATAATTTTTAAAAAAGAGTGGCAGGGAAAGGTGCATGCAAACACTGGGATGATCCATATCCAAAATGTTTATAGTTTGGACCTACTGGTATTTTAAATTGTATGTCTATGTGCATACATATATACTATATAAAATTGAATATGTGTGTACTAATTATGTCCAAAGAAATAGCATGACTAAAGATGAGCAAAAGGTAAATAAAAGTGTATATGAGTTATGATTGTAATCACATGTATGGCATGTGTTTTAATATATTTTAGAATAATTGAGTCAGCCTGCTATTAGTTTAATTAAATTTTTTACACCTTCTTGATTAGACAGCCAGTTTAATGACATCTTCCACACTTTGAGCTGTGAAGTGTGGCTCATTTTAAAGTTCTGTAATGAGAAGGAAAATGTAAATCTGATGAATATCTCGGCAGAATTTTAAAAAGTTGAGTTTTCACTTGTGAATAAACAACAGAATCCGGTGATGATTAGCATTTTTTAAAACAAGTTTAGATATAATTGGCCATTAAATGGGTGAAAACCTCTTATAAAAGGAATTCTACTCTATAGACACATACTTCAATGTTTGGAGAACAAAGTAGCACATTATCAATGAAACTCTGTATGTGTATGTTTTGTTGTATATTTCAGCAAATAAGATTACTGTAAAGGTGAACAAAGAGAATGTTCTTGTAACTTTGATACAGAAGAAAATATTCTTATGATATGCTGTGAAATATACCTAAGCCGGGGAATAAAACAATATTTTATTTTCCTGTTGTAGCAATTCAATATTTCAGTAATTCTTTTATAAAGCAAACATTTGGGTAAGTCTAATTAGCTGATTGTAAGCTGCCATCAAGACAAGCAGCCATTTTATATTTGCTAGGAAATCATCATTAGTTTCTGTAGCTAATTTTATGTATAGCTGAATCCTGAGACTGTTATCAAATGTTTATTTTTAAATGATATGGATTTGGGCCTCCCTGGTGGTGCAGTGGGTTAAGCAATGCACTATGAAGCAAACCACAACTACTGCAGCATGAGTTCAATCCCTGCTGCCGGCCAGGGAGGGGACCCATATGGCACAGCAGATAGCTCCTGCCTCGCCCGCTGCTCCTCAGCAGTGTGTTTCAGTCAGTCTGCCTGTTCTGCTACCCCCTCTGTCTCTGGTGAATCCTCTCACGGTCCTAGATTCTGGCCTGTACCCCAGTTCTTATATGTATAAATAAATAAAATCTTAAAAATAAATAAATAAATAAATGATATGGATTTCCATGCATACATATGAACTCTTATAGCTGCTGTATTTTTACCTTTATTAAACTATTGAAATTTCAGAAATCACTTTGCCTTTATGTTTAAACTTAGAATGCAAGGCAAAAGTACTTTAATGCATGAACCTCTAATGTTTTGAAGAGCGTAAGGTGGTTTACTCATATACGTTATTTTAAAAAAAGTAATTATTGGGAAAGTACAACCAGCATGTTACTCAGTAGTAACTGCAAAGGTAGTAATTATATTTTGTGCTGTTATTTATTTACAACAGGGTGTTGATTATATCGAAGAGAAATATAGGAGTTAATATATTTTTAAAGATTTATTTATTTATTAATACAAGAACTGGGGTACAGGCCAGAGAAGCAGGAGGTGAGAGGACTCAACAGAGACAGAGTGGGAAACAGAACAGGCAGACTGACTGAAATTCACTGCTGAGGGGAATAGAGGGTGAGACAGAAGAAGTTTGCTACGTCATGTGGGTCCCCTCCCTAACAGGAGCCAACTTGTGCTGCAGTGGCTGTGGATGCCTCATAGTGCAGTGCTTAACCCCTTGCACCACCAGGATGCTCCCAGGAGTTAATATGTAGCATGCTGAACTTTAAAAAAAATCGGTGACTTTGGGTACCCAAATCCCCTGCTTGTTCTTATTATACTATTGGCTTGTTGGAAAAATCATGGTACACTTTCACTTAAAAAACATAGGAAAAAATATGTCATGACTTCTAACAGGGCAATACATAGATGTGAGTCATTTTATTCTCACTTTATTATCCAATTGTCCTTTGTAATAGGAGTAATAGGGAAAGTATCAGGAGACTATCCAGTTTGACACTATATTCCAAAAATTCTAAAACACTAATTCAAACGGATATATTCATAAAAGGAGTGACTATATATTTATAAATATTGACAGTGTACTTTTCTATAGTTCTTATGATTGTTATCAGATGCCTTGTGGTGCTAGTATAGGAATTGAAATGAACAGTATGAATCCAGGTGGAAAAGTAGCTATGTTATTATAGCTTGCCATCATTTCCTTAAAGTGTCCCAGTAAAAATGGAACTAGCATTTCCTTATCTTTGTTAGTTTTTGCAGTCAATGAAATGGCTAATGTATTACCAGGAAATGTTGTTCATAATTCTGTTTGGATATAACTCCTACCCCGATAAAATGTGTTCTTTATAGTCTAAAGTTGCCATGTTGTGTGTTAATATTATAATAGAAGCAAGGGCATGCATAATGTAGAGGATGATAGAAGAAAAGGGAAGAAGTGTTACATTCAGTTTGAAGTGTAAATGGCCTGGATAACTAGCTACACACTCCTGCACTAAACAGTTTTGTGAAACTTACTTATTTCATGAAGTTATGAATTTTGTTGTGGACGGTAAATGCAAGTTATCCTCATAGATGAAGAAGGGATGGAGTAATTGTTGTAACATTAAAAAGAGAGTGTAGAAATTTTAGAAAGGTAGGACTAAATAATATAATTTCCATTCATTGTCATAACTCATGAAACATGAAATGAGAGAGGCACTTAACTCTGACAGTACAGGAAACGCAATGAGAACTTTTAAAAGCCTATCAAAGTGATAGGTAACACATAATTTAGTATGAATAAGAAAATGTAGCTCAAACCTGTAAGTGCTATTTGGTGAAGTTTAAGACATCTAATAAGCAAAGACACTGAATGCAGTGAGACTAAGTACTATGAATTCAATTGTTTTGTTTTTTTTTTTAGAATAAGAAAATAGTCTGGAAATATGTCGACTGCTTTAAGCAAAATATAATGCTTTTCTTCTGGCAGTTGGAACTGGCCCAACCTACACATTATTCATGTATTCAATGACCAATAAAGAAATAAAGCAAAATAGAGTATAATAGCTCAGCAAGGATTTGTTTCTGAATCACAATCATTCTCATCCTTTGCCAACAACCTCTGTTTCTTATTTTAGTTCTAGTCTCTAAATATAGATAAATGGTATCCCATGATAACAAAAGAATTTTCAGAATTCTTGAGGCACTATTGATATTCCCTTAAAAATCTCAAAGATTTTCAAAGAGATGACCTGTTTCTCATCTGAATATTGGGAAAACATAAATTATTCCTAAAAAAAAATGTAGAATCAGTTACTAACTGGATTGTGAAAATTAGAATATTTATTGGTGATCTGTACAAGCTAATGTATGTTGATTAAGAATGTCATGCAAATTATTGATATCATTATTTCCATTATTCAAAGCTATGTTTTAATTATGCTCAGGGTTTAGATATAATCTAATGATAAGCTTAATTATTCTTAAATTATAATGTTGCTATAAAATGTCGTTTCTTGTTATGTTGAATGATAACATTGTGATGTTGAAAGATCTTTGTTGAGCCCTTTGGAATCGAAAATATCCCTATAATAGCGTTTTTAAACTCAGTACATAAGAATAATGTTAGATTTTGTTTAAGCTGTAGATTCCCATTTCCTCCTCTAGAAATTTAATGCAGTACAATTGGAGATCTGATGTAGGGATCTTTACCATTTAAAAATATTTCAAGTTGCTTGGATAGACATGATCCTTGAACTGCTTTCTGAGAGATTATGAACCTAGCCTAGTTTGGAAGGAGGTCAAAGAACTTTGTTTTGAAGACTATTATAATTAGAAAAATCATCTATAAAGTTAGGAGTGAACAACTGAAGAAGAATACAAGGTAGTATATTGGGGTTCAAGAAGAAGTTCATGTAAGAGCTTATGTTTCTATCTGTTTATACATTAACAAATAAAGATAGAAACACTGATAATAATTAGAGCATGGACTAGCACCAGCTCCCCATCTGAGTCTGTCAGAAATCCCCTCATTATACACAGACTGAGGAGCCTTAGAAGTACTCAGTTATGGCAGTTATAGGTGGGAACCAGGCTCATTTAACAATAATGAACAAATTATTTTTGAACTGTTTGCCTCATTTTTTTCTTATCTATCAAATAGTATCACCTATTTTACGGGGTCATTGTTAAGACCAAATGGGTTATTATAGCTAACTTGTTTAGAACAATTCCTGACATATAGTAAACTCCTCCAAAAAAATAGTAGCTTCTGATCTTTCTAATACTTCTTACCCTTCTTTTTAAAATGGTATTGCAAAGTACCTTTTTCTTAAATCTATCATTAGTTTTTGGACAGTGCATAATTTCTCCCCTTAGGTGTGGTCAATGTGGATCTCCCACCCCAAAATCACCCTAATCCATCACCATGGTCACTTGTGCTCTTCTCCCAACCTCTGTTTTAACCTTTTACCTTCTCCCCTTCTCTTCTGGATAGCTCATATCTATAGTCAGCTTTCAAGGTTTGTGTTTGTCTGACACTTTTTTCAGTTTCTCTATATTCTACAAATCAGTGAACCCATCCAATGGTTATCTTTTCCTTCTGACTCATTTCACTTAGCATAAGCCCTTCCAGCTCCATTCATGTTGCCGCAAAATATGAGTTTTCTTTTTCACTTGCTGAATAGATTTCCAATGTGTATATTCACCATTGTATATATACCATATCTTCTTGATCCATTCATCTGTTTTGGGGCATTTAAGTTTCCATATCTTGACTATTGTAAATAGTGCTGTAGTAAAAATAGGAATGCAGATTTCCTTTTGTATCAATGTTTTTGTGTTCATAGATTCCTAGGAGTGGAATTGATGGGTCATATGACAAATCCAATTTCAGTGTATTTTTTTATTTTTATTTAAGTATATTTGACATCATTTGTATCCCCCAGGGAGTTCCCACCACCATTCCACCCGTGCACCATCACCTCAGTCTCTTGTGCTCTTTCTGACCTAATCCTTTTCTTTGCCCTCCTTTCCTTCCCCTCCCCACCCATGGTCCCTTTGGTTTATCTTTGACCTTTTGGTCTTGTTGATTTTTTATTTTTGCCTTTGATTGCTTTTGGTTGTAATTGCCTTTTCCTTGAGCTCATTCTTTTTTTTCTTCTTCTTCTTCTTTTTTTGTTGTTGTTGGTGTAGCTGTTGCTCTCTCACATTCCTCCTAGTAGTGAAACCATCCGGTATTTTTCTCTTGCCTTCTGACTTGTTTCACTGAGTATAATTCCTTTTAGCTCCATTCATGTTTCTATAAATGGCCTTAGTTTTTCATTTTTGAATCCCAAATAGTATTCCATTGTGCATATGTACCATATCTTCTTGATCCAGTCATCTACTTTTGGGCATTTGGGTTGTTTCCAGGTCTTACCAATTACAAATAGTGCTGCGATAAACATAGGAATACAGTTAGGAATACAGTTGCCCTTTTGGATCATTGTTTTTGTGTCCTTTGGGTAGATTTCTAGGAGTGGGATTGCCAGATCATATGGTAGTTCCATTTCTAGTAGACTGAGGAACCTCCATACGGCCTTCCATAATGGCTGGATTAGATTGCATTCCCACCAGCAGTGTACTAGGGTTCCTTTTTCTCCACATCCTTGCCAGCATTTGTTGTTGTTGGTTTTTTTTTTTTTTTTTTTTGATGTGTGCCATTCTTACCAGTGTAAGATGATACCTCATTGTGGTCTTGATTTGCATTTCCCTGATTATGAGGGATGTTGATCATGTTCTCATGTGCCTGTTGGCCATGTGTATGTCCTCTTTGGAGAAGTGTCTTAAGTTCTTCTGCCCATTTTTTGATTGGGTTTTTAAATTTATTTCTCTTGAGTCTTATGAGTTCTTTGTATATCTTTGTGAAAGATATATCCTTGTACGTTGTGTGGAGCACAAAGATTTTTTCCCATTCAGTGGGGTTTGTTTTTGTTTTATTTAATGTTTCCTTTATTGTACAGAAGCTTTTTATCTTGATGTAGTCCCATCTGATATCTTCTCTCTCATTTTTATTGCTTTGGGGACTGACACCACGAAGGCACTATTGAGATGTTTGTCTTGCAGCATTTTGCCTGTTTTCCTTTATACATTTTATAGATTCGGGTCTTACATGGTGTGAGATAGTGGTCCAGTTTCATTATTTTGCTATGGTGAACCAGTTCTGCCAGCACCATTTGTTCAATAAGCTGTCTTTGTCCCATTGCAAATTCTTTGCTCCTTTGTCAAAGATCAGTTGTCCATAGTTGTGTGGTTTTACTTCTGTGCTTTCTATATGGTTC
>JAGFMF010011445.1:3258424-3275158 GCA_019455555.1 Galemys pyrenaicus | reverse complement strand
GCTCCTTTGTCAAAGATCAGTTGTCCATAGTTGTGTGGTTTTACTTCTGTGCTTTCTATATGGTTCCATTGGTCTGTGTGTGTCTTTATACCAGTACCATGCTGTTTTAATTACTATTGCTTTGTAGTAGAGTTTGAAGTCTGAGAATGTGATACCTCCATTCTCCTTTTTCTTAATAGAACTTTGGCTAATAGGGATTTTTTGTGTCTCCATATGAATTTCATCAATATTTGGTCTATTTCCTTAACAAATTTCTTTGAGTTTTTTACTGGCATTGCGTTGAATCCGTAGATTGCTTTTGGTAGGATGGCCATTTTGATAATGTTGATTCTTCCTGTCCATGAACAGGGGCTATCTTTCCATTTCTTTGTGTCCTCTTCTATTTCTTTTAACAGTGTTTTAAAATTTTCTCTGTTTAGGTCTTTTGTTTCTTTTGTTAGGTTGATTCCCAGGTATTTGATTTTCTTGGTTTCAATTATAAAGTGCATATTTTTCTTGATTTCTTCTTCTTCAGACTGGTTGTCTATAGGAAGGCTACTGACTTTTGTTCGTTTATTTTGTATCCTGCTAATTTACTAAACTGATTGATTGTTTTAATTAGATTTTCTGTAGATCCTTTAGGGTTTTCCAAGTATATTATCATATCATTTGCAAATAAAGATAGTTTTACTTCCTCTTTCCCTATTTGTATTCCTAGTATGTCCTTTTCCTGTCTTATAGCTCTGGCTAAGACTTCCAGTACTATGTTGAATAGCAGTGGAGAGAGTGGGCATCCTTGTCTTGTTTCTGATCTTAAGGGGTTTGCTCTCAGTTTTTCCCCGTTGAGGATTATATTTGCAGTAGGTTTGTCCATGTTGAGGTACTGTCCTTCTAGTCCAAGGGTTTCAAGAGTCTTTATCATGAATGGATGTTGGACTTTGTCAAATGCCTTTTCTGCATCAATTGATATGATCATATGGTTTTTGTTCTTCTTTTTGTTGATATGATGGTTTACATTGATTGATTTTTGGATATTGAACCATCCTTGAGCTTCTGGAATAAATCCCACTTGATTGTGATGAATTATCCTTTTTATGCATTGTTGTATTCTGTTGACTGTTGACTAGAATTTTATTGAGGATTTTTGCATCTGTGTTCATTAGGGAGATTGGTCTGTAGTCCTCTTTTTTGGTGTTATCTTTGTTTGGTTTTGGTATTAGTGTAATATTGGGTTCATAGAATGTATTAGGTAGTATTCCTTCTTTCTCAATTTCTTGAAAGAGTTTGTATAGGATGGGTATTAGTTCACTTCTGAATGTTCGGTAGAATTCATTTGTGAATCCGTCTGGTCCTGGGCTTTTGTTTTTAGGGAGTGCTTTGATTACTTCTTCAATTTCTCAACTTGATATTGGTCTGTTTAAGTGTTCTATTTCTTCTTTGTTTAGCTTTGGATAGAGACATCCTGGTATTTGGTAGAGGGTATACAAGTAGCTGCACACCCCTGCTGGAACCTCCAAAGAAGCTCTCAATTTCAGTGTTTTAAGGACCATCCAAACAGATTTCCATGGTGTGTGGCTGGACCAGTTTACATTCTCAGCAGCAGCATAAAAATTTTCCTTTAACTCCACATCCTTGCCAGCATTTGTTTTTGGTTTTTATGATATAGGTCATTCTCATAAGTGCAAGGCAGTAGATATCTCATTGTGGTTTTGATTTGCATTCCTTTGAATGATGGTGAACATTTTTTTTTCATATGCCTGCTGACCATTTGTATTTCTTCTTTGAAGAAGTGTCTGTTTAGACTCTTTTCCCATATTTTTTTATTAGATTGTGTGATTTTTGTTGAGTTGTGTGAAGTCTCTGAAGATCTTCAATATTAGTCTTTTTATCAGATGTATGGTATAAAAATATTTTCTTCCATTCAGTGGGGTGTCTCTTCATTTTGGTTACTATATCTTTTACTGTATAGAAGCTTTTAAGTTGGATGTATATATTCTCCTTTGTTTTCCTTGTTTCTGGAGTCATGGAGTTTTGCCTCAGTGTTGAGAATGGCACTCTTATCTTTTGTTCACAAAAGATGATCTTTTTTATCAGATACCTAGTGCAAACAGATTATCTATCTCTGGGGTTATTTAAGGAAATGCTCAACATTCTAGTGCAGAGTGAAAGTAGTTTAGAGCAAATCTCAACCAAATGAATAATGAAGAATATTAAAATTTTTTAAATGTTGAAATATCTAGTTTTATGTTTATTAGATATTTCATAAAAATGTATAGTTTTCAATAAAAGCTGTCAATAAATGGACAGCTTTAAAACAAAAGCATGTGCTCAAAGAGATGGGGCCCTGCATTTCTGCATCATATTTAATGTCATAAACCAGTGTTACCTTAGGAAACTAATTGTTTAAATTTAATGCAAAGAATGCCAGGTTTTACATAGTATTATTATTTTACATAATATTAATGCATATATATATATAATAAAAAGAAAGTAACACAGTAGAGCCTTTTATGAATCCTAATTGGTCTCTTTATTGGCACTTCATGAGATGGAACTAATTAAGATATTAGTCTAGATGTTCTTTTTCTAATGACATAAGTGTTAAGGAGGAAGAAAAATACCAGTTGATTTCATTCTTGTGGAATATAGAGAAACAAAACAAAGGATCAGACAAAACTAAGCTAAAACAAACCCTAGAAATCTCACTGAAGAATAGAGAATACAAGAGGGCAAGGGTGAGGTATAGGGAGAAAAGCTGGGAGGGGACCCCAAGGAAGTCTGCCCCAAGGGTAGAAGATTATGGGTGGTTTAGTGGTGGGCATTGTGTGGTAGCATGCTTCTGAAAAATTGTGATCCTACACCCCTAAATCAAAATCATTTTTGTAAACCAATGTTTCCTCAAATAATGAAGACTGTGAAACACAGTGGTATTTTTAGTGTCATAAAAATATCTCCTCCAAAAAGTCTATTCACTCTTTCTCTATTTGCTAATGTATTGTATAAAGCTGCTGCAGTTAGACACCATTTAAAAGTAGTCCTTTTATCTTAACCTTAGTATTTTTAATCTCATTTTTGTATGGTATTTATAATGTTTATGATTTGTTATAAAGTCACTCTAGATATCTTTCCACCTATTTTTTAATGGACAGGCTCTTTCACCTATTTTTTAATGGATAGGTTTTTTTTTTTTTTTAACAATGTGCTTTCCCCTGATTTATAGTCCTCCTAGAGTAGTAAACATCAGTAAAATTCACAGAAAAGGAAGGACCAGAGACTAGGGATAGAATAGTAAAGTATTATTGCATCGTGTCAAAATAACAAAGCTCTTAAAAGGAAACAAGATCATCTTTGTTGAGTATTGATGAGACATCACATAATTTGAAGATGAAAATTATCTGTTGGATTCATGGAAGTCTTTAGTATTGTTTTTTTACAAGTATTGTTTTTATTGCTATGAAGATTTTTTTTTCCAAAACCAGCTAAATGCACCCTCTTTTATACAAATGGGACTAAGAAAAGAAATCTTTATCACTAAAGCTAAGTTCAGTGATGTCCTTGATTACCTACTCCTGAGATATTTATTTGTTCTGTTTCCCAGAGAAATACTAACACTAAGGGATGATAGATGAGTGAATGTATGTATGTGTGGATAGACAGATGATAGATATATGCATACTATATAGATGCATACACACATACACCCACGCGCACACACAACCCCTGAGGCATAGACAAATAAGTATTTATACTAAGATAGGATTACAAGAGTTTACAAAATTATAAAGGCTGAGGGATCCCAGTTCTGTAGTCATCAACTTGTGACCCAGGAGATCAGGTGGTCTGGTTTAATCAGAATCTAAAGGCAGAAATTTATTGGCCTTACTTGAAAACAGAAGAGTTGTTCTCTCTTACTCTGCATTTTTATTCTGTTTAAACTACCATGAGTTCAATGATGCCCACCCATCTTGGGGAGGTCAGTCTGCTTTATTCAATCTGTCATCTCATATATTAATCTCATCTGAACAAACTTCACATATACATGCATAATGCTGTTTAAGACAAAATTCTGGACACTCTGTGGCCCACTCAAGTTGATATATAAATTAACCATCACGGTCCTCATATGAATCAGAGGAAGACATGCCAATAAGAAGAAAGTAAGGGGCCTCCCTAATGGCATAGTGAGTTGAGCACTTTACTGTGAAGCATTGGTGGCATAGCAGCATGAGTTTGATCATCAGCCAGGAAGGGGACCCACATGGCACAGCAGACCTCTCCTGCCTCGCCCACTGCTCCCCTCAGCAGTGTGTTTCTGTCGATCTGCCTGTTCTGCTCCCCACTCTCTCCCTGGTGAATCCTCCTCTCACCTCCCATGACTCTGGCCTATACCCCACCTCTTGCATGCATAAATAAATAAATCTTAAAAACAAAAAGTGCAGCAAGTAGGGAAGACTCTACACCCTGAAGGGATCTAGCATTCAGCTCCATTTCCTTGTCAGTGTGGTGGGGTAAAAGTGAAATAGCAAATCACTACTAGGAGAACTTAGGCATATATTGATGTCCTTTTACCATGAAGCTCTGTTTTCAACTAATAATGCACCCTTGCAAACAATCCCCTTTCTTTTATTCATCTAACCCTGTTGTTTTTAATATTTGTGATATATTTCATATTTTTGCATATATATATTTTTTATTGTAGTAGCAGTGGTTTACTATATAGCCTATGATTCAGATATGTCATACCACTTCAGGGTGATGCATGTTACCATACCACACCCACTACCAAAACACCTAGAGTCTTCTACCATAGCAGGTCAAAACCAATCTTCCTGTGGTTGTGGGGATTGATATTCTAAGGTGTGATTTGGGGGGAATATACTGCAACCAAAAAGAAAACACAATAACAGACATTTAATATTGATATATACCAACTGATGATGAATGATGTGGAGAAAAATAAAGCAAAAAAGGATAAAAAAAAAAAACAAAAAATGTGTGTGTGTAAGGAAATGTAGGGAAAACCCTCACAATTGAATAGTACTTTCCATTTAATTAACCAATGGTAAAAGGACACAACATTTTAACCAAGGGCAAAGAGTACTTTCTTCATTTAGAGATAGTGTTTTGAATTATACCATTGTGAAGCATTTAACGCTAATGTATTTGTCTTGAACTGGATATGAGCACAATCTTGCTGCATTAATAGATTTAATGCTTTTAGACACTGAGGAACTTCAAAGATTTATAATTACACCATTATTATTTTTTCTTCATTTCCAATGCCTTTTAAAACAAAACCAAGCACCATATATTTCATCTTCCCTTGTAGTTTTAATAGAAAACAATCTTCATTACCTAGTCATTTGTCTTTCATGCTTTCTTTCCCACTTCTCCCTTTTCTCTACTTTAGGAGATGTCATTAACTAATCTCTTTAACTCCATAAATAAATAAAATGATATATTCATAGTGTAAATGTTTTAAAACTTGGAAAAAAAAAAAAAACCTACAGTCACTTAATGAAGTCCTGAAGATAAGTTAAAACTAAAGTGCTGCTGGCAAACTAATGGAAGATTTGAATATTCAAAGAGTGAAGACAAGAATGCTTCTCTAATTGGGATTCAATCCATGCTGGCTATAATCCTAACTGCTTGTTTTAGGTCCCTGTTATCCTCATATATTCTCCAGGGAAAGTGTCTTCCTTGATGCTATTCTCCATTTTAATTCGAATCTCCTTGATATTAGCAAATAACAGTTATTACCAAATATATAAGAATCTAAATTCATTCTTTTTTTAAAAAAATTATTTATTTATGCATATAAGTGCTGGGGTTCGGCCAGAGTCCAGGGAGGTGAGAGGATTCACCAGAGACAGCTAGGAACAGAACAGGCAGATTGACTGAAATACATTGCTGAAGGGAGCAGCAGGTGAGGCAGGAGAGTTCTGCCTCTCCATGTGGGTCCCTTCCCTGGCCTGTGACAGGGATCGAACTTGTGCTCCAGAGGCCATAGTTTGCTTCATAGTGCATTGATTAACCCACTGTGTCACCAGGGAGGCCCTAAATTCATTCTTATATCTTTCTTGTTACTCAGTTATTTTAAGGTACATAAACATCATCCTATTTATTGTTAACTCTAATAATTTCCAGCTAAATGTTCAAATCATAATAATTTAACAAAGCATATTATAATATGCTTTTGGAAGTAGCCTAGTTTTGAACCATGGGCCACACAGTTTGCCATTTATACAAATATTCTATTTCTGTTAAAAATGCCATTGGGATTTTGATGGGGATTGCATTGAATCCGTGAATTGTTTGGGATAAGATGAATATTTACACATTACTTGTTTGAATCTATGAGCATGGAATATCTTTCCATTTCTTTGTGTTGTCTCCACTTTCTCTCACTGTGTCTTTCACGTCCTTGGTTAAATTTATTCCTAGATAGTTTATTATTTTTATGCAATTGCAAATGATAGCTTCTTTTTTTAAAAAAAAAAAAGATACTCATTTATGCATACAAGAGCTGGGGTACAGACCGGTGCTCTTGGGGGTGAAAGGATTCACCAGAGACAGAGGGGGGAAATACGTTGCTGAGGGGAGCAGCATGGCAGGAGAAGTCTGGTGTGCCATGTAGGTCTCTTCCTAAGCATGGGATCAAACTCACGTTTCAGTGCCTGCGGGGTGGCATTCAACCCCTTGAGCTACTAGGGAGGTTTCGCAAATGATAACTTCTTAATTTATGTCTCTGATAGTTCATTATTAGTGCATAGAAATGGAACTGATTTGTGTGTGCATGTGTGTTGAATTTGTTATAATGATTTTTTGATAGAATCATTACATTATTCTGTATATGATGTCATACCACCTGCAAATAGCTGTATTTTTCTTTCTTCCAGTTTGGATGTCATTTATTACTTTTTTTCTCATTAGATTTGTTTAATTGTATTTGACATCATTTGTATTCCCCAGGGAGTATCCACCGCCATTCCACCCATGCACCATCACCTCACACTCTTGTGCTCTTTATGCCCTCACCCCCTTCTTTGCCCTCCCCTCTCTTTGCCCCTCCCCCATGTTCTCTTTGGTCTATCTTTAACCTTTTGATCTTGTTGAGTTTGTTTGTTTGGTTTTGCCCATTTCCTTGAGCTTTCTCTTATTTTTTTGTTTTCTTCTTTTTTATTTGTTGTTGTAGTTGTTGTTCTTTCATATTCCTTCTAAAAGTGAAGCCATCCAATATTTTTCTCTTGCCTTCTGATTTGTTTCACTGAGTATAATTCATCTAGTTCCATCCATGTTTCTATAAATGGATGCCATTTATTATTATTTCTTCTTACTTGAATATCTCTTGACTTAACCTCATTACTTTCTTTTTCATAATAAAACGTTTACTTTGAATTATTTTCCTAGAAAAAGTGATTACTTACATTCTCTACACATTTCCTTAACAGTCTTCCAAAATTTCTTTCAAATTCTTCAATCTTTATATTGTTCATCTTGAACACTTTTTTCTCAAGTGTTTGTTCATTTTTATGTATACACTCTTATTTCTATCTTTGAGAAAAAAAATTCTTAATGTCTTTCAAGATTTATCTTGGAATTTGTATTATAAAAAAGTGTACCAAAAAAATCATCTTGGACTTGTGCTGCCCATATTCTCTTGTAAATGTCTCCATTCCTTTCTCTCAGTTTTGTCTTGCCAGTTATCTCATTATCTCTATCACAGTTTCTCTAGTTCTTTATGTCCTTCTTGGTGAGATCCTCTTTTTCTGTAAAAATAAGCACCTATGTACTCTCCAACCCTCCTTTTTTTGAGATTATTTTTTCTGGTTGAAATGATTACTGGTCACCCCTCTTTCATTACATACCAAATGATTGGGGGGATAAAAGACTTATACATTTTGCTTCTTTGCCTTCATCGATAATTAAATTTTTTAAACTTTTCAATTTGTTTAAAATCATTTTACTCCCAAATCCACTTTAAAAGCTAACTGATGGCTTTCTAATTACCTAAATTTGGTAGTGTTTTTTCTTAATATTGTTTTTTCCAGAACAGCAACAAATAATCAGCAAAAACCTCTTGTCCAGCATTTCTTTAATGAATTCTCCCTTAAGTGGCTTTTTAATACTGTTTTAATTTTATGGACTATTAAAGTAATGACATTTCCAGTGGTAAATATAAAAGTAATATTTGTTGACTAATGAATTTTACTGGGAAAATTATATTTTTGTGTATATGTGTGTGTGTATGAAGCAATCTTATTTCTTAAGAAACATTGCCAATGCATATAGCAAATTCAGGTAAAAGTTTGCTTATATACGCTATTTCATTCAGTCTTTACTGATTTTTTTTTTTTTAATTATCAGCTTACAAAAATGTACTTATATCACAGAGAATTTATTTGAGTTGTGCAGGCCACGTACGAGGTTGAGGAATTAGTTTTCAAAATTCTCTCATTTGACATCAAGTGTTTCTTTGAGCTTTTTCCAGTACCCTGGGAGCTTTATGTGAGTAAGAATTATCAAGGAATAGACACATGTGATTAATAACTTTAACAACTTAAGCCAGTACACTGATATTTACAACCACATTCCTAAATGCATGCTGATTTAATCTATAACATTTTTAGTTAAGTAAGTACTTTTAATTCCTAAACACTCTTGATTGGCATCATGAATACTTGAAATAATTGTATTTCATGTATTTATTATAACTATATGGCTACCTGTGATATTTAAGAGTTAACTTCAATATTTTCATCTAATTATCATGAAATATAATTCCTATCTCTGCCACCTAAGAACCATTGGAATTATATAAGTCTTAGTGAATCAATATAATGTGTATTAAGGGATCATTAATCTAATAAAATGAACCAAAAAACCAATTGCTTGAGAATACACAATTTATTTTTACTTGTTTAAAAATTCAAGCAGAATATAGCAGAACAGTAAGCAGTTCTAGTCCAAGGGATAATTTAGGGATTGAGAATTATGGTGGTTTTGCCAATTTGAACACATGCTCTTCTATCACTTTGACTATCAACATTCTAGAAATCAAAGTTAGATGTTCAAAGAATTCCTCTACACCTATTTCAGTTGTATCTCATTGAAATGCTTAGACACAAATGCTTCCAAGCTGGCTTGGGAAATTATATCCCTAGCTGGACAGCCAACTACATGTTATAACATCTATACTATGCTAGTAAAAAAGAATATTGGTGGTGGCCCAGCAGCAGTGTCTTTTGGGATAGGTCTATAATAAAATTGTTTTTCATGAGGTGGTTTATTAAGTTCTATTAAGTATACAAAGATATTTAATTCAGAGTATGTATAAGTACACATAAAAATCTGCATTATTTATAATTGTCATTTCTGTCTACTATTTACTTCATATTAATAAAATTGTAAATGGTAAGGAAAAAGAGACAGGCAACATTTTTTGGTCTTCTACTGTGTACAGGTTCTGCACTAGTCCTTGACATCAATTTTCATATTTATTGTTAATAATGCACAGTTTAAGCTCAACAGTTTCTGTGAGGCAGGAAATGGTAAGCTACTTAAGTGTGCAGGCAATTTGGGCTCCACATTTCTCATATGTTTTAGTCAAGTTATTCCTGACATTGCTATCATCTGAAGGCATAAATAGGGTCAGAAAATCTGCTTCCAAGGTGACTTACATGCATGACTACTCTGCTGATAATGGCTGTATAGGAAGTCTTTAGATTCTTTCTAAATGACCCTTTCTGGAATATACAAAATACATATTGAAAATGAGCCAGGAGAATGGTATAATTTTCATGACTATCCCTTAGATGCAACATAGTATTACTTCTACAGGCTTATTCATTAGAAGCAAATCTACAAACCTGGCCTTCCTTGAGGAGAATTAGGTTTCATAGATACACACAATATCAATACAAAATATATATTCAGTCAATTATATATGTAAAGTATAGCATATAAATATATATTATCAAATCCACATATATATGCATATGGTGTGTTTGTGTTTGTATGTATATATTTATCTCCAAGATAAATTTCAGAAATTAAAGATAATTTGACCTAGAATTTCTGGTAGAAGGTTTTAAAATTGATTCCTTAATTATACATATATGTATTTATATGTTTCTTTTTGAAAAATGGAGTAATGTTTTAATAATGAGGCTTTAGATTGATTAGTGTGGTCTTGACTTGAAGGGTGACTTCGACATGGGAGAAATTACAGGAAAAAATAGAAGCTTAATAAAGCTACACAAGTGGCTATTAAACGTCATAATTTTTAGCAATGCACTAATTCATACAATAAATTCAAGTAGAAAGATTTCTGAGGTTTATTTCCTCAAAAGCTCTGCTTGTCTATATTTTCCTATATTTTTAAATTGAAGTCATGTTCTATAGATATTCTGTATGTTGCAGCAGGGGTTAGCAAACTTTTAGTGTAAAATTCTAGACAGCAAATTTTCCAGGTGTTGTGAACCACATAGTCTCTTTCATGTATGTGACAGAGACTTTTTTGTAGTCCCTTAAACATGTGAAAATCCTGCTTACCTTGCTGGTAGTGTAAAAACATGCGCCAGGCTAGATTTGGACCATGGACTTCAGTTTAGCATCCTTCAATCTATAATCTTACCTTTAATTTAGTTCATATTAATTATCTACATATAGTTATTGAGCAGCTTTATAAACAAAGTTGTTTCTAAATGCTAATTGTCATAATAATAACAACAGTATTTATCATATGTTGAACAATGAAGTATATCAGGTACCTTGTAAAACATTTTACATTGCTTTTGTGATCTCCAGAATGACCTAAAATGCAGGAACTCAGAAAGCTAAACTGAATATTGGCAAGATTCAGTAACTTTCCCAAGATGGTGACTAAAAGTTAAACCCAGATCTTTAGGCAACAAACACTGTGTCTAATGACATATAGCAAAGGGTAAGATCTGCCGCGTATCTTCATGGGAACTGTATTCTGTACAAAGAAAGCAAATGTCAATATCTATTTTAATCAGGCAGAAGATAAAAATAAAGTTTTTAAGGTCCATATTATAATAAACAGGATGAAATGCAGTCAACCTAAAAGGAGATTTCTCATCTGAGCCATATCCAAGATGGATAAACTCACTATTAAACTCACTGAAATTCCATGTTTTACTTTTACAGTCTCATTTAAAATGCGATTTATTAAAACTCATCTGGTCTTTCTTTTTCATGGACATAGTGCAAGGTAATGAAGATAATGGCCTTACCTGGTGGGTTGGCACTAAAGTCATGACAGTCTTTTAAGCAGAGACAAGCAGAATTCAACCCACAACAATAGAGGGCAGAGAGAGAGAAAAAGAGAGAGAGAGTAATTTCAGTCATTATAATTATCAAATCAAACTAAAAATTCATTCATATGTCCAAAATCAGCCTCTTTGGCTGGTTGTATTTTCTAGATATAGGAATGACAAAAGAAATTGAAGAAGCAAAGACAATAAGTTTCTCATCAGACGAGTGATCCTATTCCTCTCTCTCTGTGTGAATCATTTGTATCATATCAAATTTGTAACGCAGCATATTAAACAATTTTTGAGAAATCATCAAGTGCTCCATAAACCACCCTCAAAAAGGATTAGCATGAAATGCTTATTTATATCTATCCACAGCTTGGTAATACTTAAAGAAATTAATTTTTTTCAAGGTGTTGCTTTCTAGTACAAAATAATCTAGAAGATCATTACCATTTTGTAAGGAAAGTTTGTATACTTATATGTCATCATTTTTAGACTAGATAATGAATTAACATGTAACTGATCATCAATAAATCAGATTCACTTAGCACATTAATATTGGTGACATATCTGGGCATTTCTGATAACTTTTTAACAAAGTGTAAACCTTACAAACTTAGAGCTAAAAATTTCTTCCATCTAAAGGAAATACTTAGCTGAAAAATTGTTAGAGGTGCCTTCATTTAGCAAATTTGCTTAAATATTTTTGTGTGAATGGCTTTCCTTATAGTATGTACTCAATACATGTTAAATTACTATGCCATGTTCACTTTTAATCCACAACCTAAGGCCTTACTTGATATAACATGTTAAGAAAGAATGATATTTTTATTTTAATTTTGTGAGTTTAAGTTAAAACTCCAAACTACCTCCAATAATGAAGCTTCCACTCATTAAGTTAAATCTGCCACTTAACAGATTCTTGACTTTTGGTGAGGAGGGATTGTGCATTGAAGTACTAGTTTCGATGGGCATTGTAAGTAAACATTAAGAAATACATTGATAGGTAACAGTGATTCTGGTCAGATGATTTTAGTGAAAAGATAATTGGACATTGACAATTTCTTTTAACTCTGAGACCATGAAGGTGATCAACTATTTTTCTAGGCAATCAATAGCTGTGCAATGCTACTTGTCTTTCTCCAATCCCACTCATGGGACTTGTGAGACCACAAGGTTGGAATGGACTCTGTGAACATCTTTAGTCTAATAATTTTCAAAAATTTTTTGCCATCTCTTTTTCTTTCTCACCCATGCTGACATGGGAAAGCTGGGTCGCACCTATGATTTTGTGCTGATTAAACTGAAACTACTCTTAGAGAAAACTGAAACACATGCTAAGAGTTACAATTCTCCTGTTATAGATATTTATAGCTTAAAACACTGTATGTACAGACCTGTATGCACCAGCAGTGTATTTCCTATCAGCTGGAGATATTTTGTTCCGCATTACCTCTGTGCACAACAGACAATGGTGGGTAAGAAATTTCTCTATAGGCTACAGACAGATTTTCCTAGTTTCCAAATCAGAAAGCTGGCAGAATTTTATACAGGACACATCTAGTCCCACTTATTATATTTACTTAAATGAGACCATGAAAATTCTGTGGATATATGTTTTTGATATTTCACTAATTTTCTTTTTTTGTAATTCTGCATTAGTATTAGACATTTTCTATTGCTTTATAATTAAATTGCAGTATATGATAACCTAAAGGGCTGCTTATCAACTAAGAAATATTTCATAAATTTTTCATTTAATAGTATTAAAACAACCGCTGAAATTATAGCTCCCTTTGCCAGATCTAAGTATCAACTACCATTCTTATTTCAACTTTCTTTAAAGATTTATCTACTAGAATTTTAAGATAATTCAGAAATCTATAATTTCTGAAAAATATACATTAGAACATCTCATCTATTAGCAAGTAAAATTTACCTGAGCTAATATATAGTGAATAGTTTTCAAACACATTCTATGATTAATTCTTATAACATTTACATATTAATATAAGTTGACACAGTTCAACTGAATTAATATGTTGTGGCACACAATTGAAGTAGTCAATCTTTAGTTATATATTTTATTCCCTTGCATATTTGATATTATTTATCCCTTTTATCAATCAATTGCTTTAAAACAATGTGAATGAGACCTTGCTACCTATCACCTTCTGAATTGCTATAATTAGGTTTTACCAAATAATTTTATTGTTGAGTTAATTTGTATTTGTTACTTAAAGTTATTCTATTGGGCCATATTAAAACAGGTTTTTATTTTATTTATTTGTACATATAAACTTGCTATGAGATCTTTATAAATTTTCTGTGTTTTTATAATTTTTAAATATCTTTGTGTAAACTAATATAACTGATTTAGAGGTTCTGAACCAGATAATTATAAAAGAATAAAAAATTCTTAAAATTGCTTTTATTTCATTTTTCTTGTTAAATTAACTATGGCACCATAATGCTGTCAAAATGAATTTTTTCTCTAATTCTTGCCATACTAATCTAGTTGAATTATTGTTATCTCCTATTTTCTCCACTCCTGGTCATGAAAATTTACTTGTCTTCTTAGGAAATTTGTGGAAAATGAAAGTAAAAATCACAAGTACCTCTTATATAAATGAATATTATTTTTAACTAAAAAGTTACTTTTGTAATCGTCATTGTCAAAAGAAGCCATATCACTGTTTTGATGACCTTAGAAACCTGCCAAGTTCTCACCAAGATTGTGATATAGAAAAAAAGGAAAATAAAAAGCGTTGTGGTATGACATTTTAAGACGACTCCTTTTGTCTTTTTTAAAAATATTTGCCTTTGTGTGTTGGCTATGTGTGTGTGTGTGTGTGTGTAATTTATGCATACAAGAGCTGGGGTACAGGCCAGAGGTGCCAGGGGTGTTTGAGAGGATCTATGTTGAGGTTATTTATTTTTTTAAGATTTATTTATTAATGCATGTAAGAACTGGGAGTACAGGCCACAGTCACAGGAGGTGAGGGGATTCACCAGAGACAAGAGTGGGGAGCAGAACATTGTTGAGGGGAGCAGCGGGTGAGGCAGGAGAGGTCTGCTGTGCCATGTGGGTCACCTCTCTGGCCAAGGATTGAACTTGCCCTGCAGCAGCTGTGGAAACTTCATAGTGTGGCGCTCAACCCTTTCCTACCAGGGAGTTCCCTGATTTGTCTTTTGAAAGGTTGACTTTATGGTTTATTCACCACTTAACTTCTGGGAGTATGTCCCTGGTGGGTTAATCATTTGCTAATCCAAGCATGTGATAAATCACTCCTTTGACAGTTCACAAGCAAGGAGAGGGCATGAAGTTAAATCAGTTATAGAATGGTCATTTCTATTGCCATTTTCTTTGATGTGTTTCACATATGGCGGATAAGCTTCAAGTATCATCTTGCAATTACTGTTGTCTCATTTGCCTAGCCAACTTTCCTCAGTGCTTCAGAAAACTGAGGAAGAGAGTCATATCTAGCTCTTTATGGCAAACAACTGGGAAGACTTCTCCTTGTATACACTTAGATTGGTAGATGTTTGTTACCATTACCTAAATATCTGAGATTGACTTGGAAGCTATAGATCTTCTTCTACTTTCAGGTATGAAACTCTACTTCATTGAGCTGTAAGATTTCGTAGTGATACTTCTGTGTCAACAGTGGTTGATATTCTAATGAGGACTTGGAACATAAAATAATATTTAAAAACTTTTTTGAGTTGTCATTAGTTTATAATACTGTATATGATTTAGAGGTATAAGATCACACACTTCAGGTGTATGTTGCCATACTACAACTGCATCTTTAAAAACAAATTATGGGGCCTCCCTGGTGGCACAGTGGGTTAAGCAACGCACTATGAAGCAAACCTCAGCCACTGCAGCACGAGTTCCATCCCTGCTGACAGTCAGGGAGGGGACCCACATGGCGCAGCAGACCTCTCCTGCTGTGCCCGCTGCTCCCCTCAGCAGTGTACTTCAGTTGATCTGCCTGTTCTGCTCCCCGCTCTGTCTCTGGTGAATCCTCTCACCCCCCACACCTCTGGCCTGTACCCCAGTGCTTGTATACATAAATAAATATATCCTTAAAAAAAAACAAATTATGATTTAACTCTTCCTTCTTGCATCCTAATATTTGTATCTGATAATTTTAACTAGCTGTGTAAATATCAATATTTACTCCTTAACATACTGGACTTTCAGTATATTTTTCTGACGATGATTATGACATATGTATACATATAGTTATATTTATATATAATTTGCACACACAATGAATTCACTTAGTGTTCACTTTTCAAAATTTTTTTTTCTATGATTGCATATATTGTTTCTGATGGATTGATAATTTTTAAGTTGATGTGGGAAACTTAGGCTGAAAATTTTGTTTCTGGCTAATTTTCCTCAGTAGTTTCTAAGGATTGAATAACTGATCTCTTGTGAGGAAGTGTGTCATTAATATAGTCAAAGACACACACCAATTCAAATAGATTTAATGGCTACATAAAGGCAGAATAAATATCGAGAAGCTTGCTCCTCAGGCTTTAGAGCAATGAACACATTCACAATTTTGAAGGAAAGAGACCTTGGTATTCTTCCCACATTAGTTCACTGCAGACCTTAAAAAATTCAGTTCCAATAAAATGAGATGAGTTTGAGGTAGATTGAAAACTGTCAGAGACAGACTAAATAAGTTTGGGAAAAAAATGATTTATCCTAGCTAACAAATAATGTGTTTTACTTATTTGGTTTAGTTTTCTTTACTCTATGTAAATTCAGGAAAGGGAATAACTGTATTCATGTCAGCAGTAGTATTATTTACAACTTTAGTGTTCATATACCCTGGAGTTAATAAAAAGATATTTTAATGTGACTTTTACCATAGATGCTTTTCAAAAATCTTCAGCTACTGGGTAAATACATTACTTTATGAATGCTATTTTCTCCTCTTGAAAGTTAAAATTTTAGCCTGATGTCCAGCAGATATGAAAATGTATATCCAAATGTGTTCCTGTTGTGATCATAGAGTAAATTTGCCCTTTAAAGTGTACCTTAGGATTTGTGATATAAATCCCCATAGACTCTCAAGTAATTCATTGGAAAAGCATAAAATTACAAATAATTTTTCTCATTTCTGCCACCTCAATGTATTTTAATGGATTCATATACAAATTTTTGTTCTCTAATATTTTTCTATCAACCAAATTTTCAGATTTCTATGTAATATGATTTACTCATTGCTTAGTGGTTCATTTTGAGATCCATATGAATATACTTCCATTTTTATACCTTATTTTCTCTTATAAATCATAGTCATTCTATACCTCTGATACTATGATTTTAAACTTAGTGAATATTTTAAAATCTCATTTTTTTTTTTAAAGATTTATTTATTTATGCATACAAGCACTGGGGCACAGGCCAGAGGTGTGGGGGGGTGAGAGGATTCACCACAGAGAGCGGGGA
>JAGFMF010011445.1:3173273-3258374 GCA_019455555.1 Galemys pyrenaicus | reverse complement strand
CCCTGGCCGGCAGCAGGGATCGAACTCGTGCTTCAGTGGCTGCGATTTGCTTCGTAGTGCGTTGCTTAACCCACTGCGCCACCAGGGGAGGCCCTTAAAATCTCATTTTAAGTGGATTTCTCATAGGGTAGATTATTCCAATGCCATATCTCTGAATATGCCAATACTTACATTTTATGCTTTGTATATAGATGATAAATAAATAAATTAAAAATATGATTATTAAATATAACTATTTAAGTGAAATCTAGAATATGTGGCAAATCTTCTATACTTAAACATGACCATATTGAGGGAAGGCTATATGAATTTTTTAAAGATTTATTTATTTATGCATACAAGAGCTGGGGCAAGGCCAGAAGCATGGGGGGTGAGAGGATTTACCAGAAACAGAGTGGGGAGCAGAACAGGCAGATCAACCGAAACACACTGCTGAGGAGAGCAGCAGGCACAACAGGAGAGGTCTGCTGTGCCATGTGGATCACACCCCTGGCAGGGGGCAGGGATCGAACTTGTGCTTCAATGGCTGCGGTTTGCTTCATAGTGCATTGCTCAACCCACTGCTCAACCAGGGAGGCCCCTATATGAAATTTTTATTGTGTAAATTACTCTGAGTAGTTCTGTATGCATATAAAATTTTTCTACATAATATATAAACTACCTAAGTCCAGTGTTTTCCAATCTATTTTCACTCACCAAAGAAATATTTTTCTTAATCCTCCCAGAACCCATGACATTTCAATGTTGATAGATTGCTAATCACAGACATACAGTATGATTCTGTTATATACTGTGATCCTTTGGAGAGCCACAAACCATTTTCATATCACTGATTTTTTTGTCTCCAAGAACCAATTTAATCCTTTGAGAATGCTACTGTCCCCATTGGGAATGCATGTCCTTGACTATCTCTCAGGAGATTTCTTTTTTCAATTAATGTCTGCTTGATAGATTTACTCATTTAGAGATCACTTCAGATAAATTACTGCAGATAAAATAGAGTGTAGCCCCTGTCCTTGAGAAATTTATTATTTCCAGACATGATACTGCTGCATTAAATAAAATAAAGTAACATAGCTGCAGGTACAAAGTAAGATGGTTCAGACAAAATTAAATAAATGAACAGTCAAGGGTCATTTTTAGAGGATAGATAAAGCTTTCTGAAAGCTCAGAATGAAAAGTTAGAGGAAAGTATATGATGGCTCAAAATTATTGATATGCAGGTCCTCAGAGCAGAAAGGAATGGTTAAGTGCCACACAAGAATAATCAGGTAGAGTATAATGCTAAGTTCATTGACAGGTGTGTAAAAGCTATAGGAAGATGTTATGAAGGGTAAGGTACCTAATGGATGGTTAATCTTAAATTATAAGTGTCCGTATTTAAAATCTAAGTGACTATCCAGGCCTAAGAACATGTGTAATGCTAAGATAACATTGAGTCTTGAACTGGTGAGAAATGGCTTTGAGGAGAATAATTATAGCTCTGATGAATAGAATTTAGATATACATAAATATGTATATGGAATAAAGACAATAACCTGGGAAAGGAAAGACAGTGAAAATAAATAAAAAATCATGCATTGAATAAAAATTATTTATACCCTCATTATACTATCAGATTAGTACTAATGAAGTACAAAAGACATAAAAGTTTTAAATATATTAATAAAATCTAAGAAGGAAATGGGGAGAACACATTTGTAATTTTTCACTCTTTTAGTAAGCTTAAGTTCAAAATTAATTATTTTAAGAAATTCAATTGAAATTTTAGTTCAGGGAAGTCTTGACTAATTCTTCAACCTTGTTAAATTTTCATCACCTTTCCAATTGATGTATCATAGTCTGCCTGGAGTGATACAAATTCAAAAGCTAATTCTTACAGATTCCTTTCATTTTTTTTTACATTGATTCCCAAGAATATAATTTGAAGTAACTTTATTATTTATTGTGCTAGTATTGACTTGCCTATTATTAATCTGAAAAACAGGGAGCTGCATTTATAAAAATAATAAATCAATTCCACACAGAAGGAGTTATATGACTTTCAAAATTTAAAATACTCATTTTTGCATAGAAAAATGATGTAATAATAACTCTTAGAATTAACATTATTGCATCTGTCTCTATTCTAAATGTTTCTTAGGTATTATCTCACATAATCTATACTGCCCTTTGAGTTAGAACTGTTCTAATTCTTCTTTAAAATTTTATGATTGAATCTCAAAGACTTTAATTGAATTGCCCATGGAAACAGCTATTACATAAGTGAGGAGACAAAAATTGAACTCTTCTCTCTGACTTAAGTGAACAAAGCTAACACTTGTATAAGAGTTTTGCTCTATAAAATAGGGAATAACTGAGTTGTTTTTCTAGAATATAATTTTTGAGAGAATAATATTTTAAAACTAAACTGCAATTACAGTTTTATAATGCTATTTGTATAGATTTAGCAGCGTCCTTTTGTCAGCAGTATCATTCCAAACTGTAAAATGGTGCACAAGGTCTTTAATGTTTAATCTTACCTATTTCTTTACTTATTCATCTTCATGCTCAAATACTTGCTCTCCTCCCACGACTTGAAGGTTTCATTCCTAAAGTGCTGAACTATTTTAAGTTCCTTGCTTTATCTTCCATTTTTCACTGTCTTTCTCCCACATATTGTCTGTCTAAATAGGCTTAACAACTTTAAAACCAGTTCAGATGTCACTCCATTTCTAAAATCTTCCCTGAACCAGCCCCCACCCAGACATAATCTTTTCTTCTTATTTCCTGTTATTGTTATCTGGTAACTTATACCATTGGTGATTATTATCATCCTAGAACATGTATATTTTCATTAATTTTCTTAGATGATTTCAGGTAATTCTTTCCTTTATATTTCTATCATTGTCATTATTTATGACATGATTTCTTAAAAAAACTTTAATTTTAATGTCTTAATTTTGCTTAAGCTCACTACTATGTTTCTGCTGACTGTGTTTGATATAAAATTGTACAACAGTGAAAATTATAAAATGGGAAAATAGTATCTAATCTTTCCATACAATAAATCCACATTTATCATATATCTCATATTTGCAAGTCCTTCTCTTAAGGCACACATCTCAAATGCTGTCAGTTTCTTACTGTGCAGGCCCTGATGTATATTTTGATTTGTAGAGACCATATTCCTTAACAAATATTCTTTATTTTAAATGAAGATATCATCTCTGAAGTAGGCAATCACTCTCAATCCTATGAGAGATCATGTTCTGAGTAAAAACATACAGAAGAGTGACATTTTTGAGCATTCCCTTGTGCCACACCCAGTGTTATAAGGCAGCACCTCTCTGTGGGAGATAATATAGCACTATGGAGAAGAGCATAACTTTTTAATTCCATTATTTCCTAGCAGTGTGATCTTAAACAATTAACTTATTTCTTTGTGCATCAGTTTTTACCTCTAAAATGGAGATAATAGTATTCTCCTTACAGCATTGTGAGAGTTATATTGTAGCTCTTTGGCAGGGTCTTCCATATAAAGAAACGATATACATTAATGGCATCATGATCATCACCATCATTGTCATCATCATCATCATCTCTAATGAAGATTTCTTTCTCTGGGTCAACTGTGAAGTTGGTCAGAATTAGAGTCTTGCATCAGATTTAAGCAGCATCATGGCAAAAGTGTTTTTGTTTGTTTGTTTGTTTTTCTTGATGTTCATAGTATCAGACTCAATATCATATACACAGTAGGCACGTGTAAAGACCACTGCTATTTCTGATAACAATACCAAGTGTGGGGTACCAAAAACCACCTTCATGCTTAATAATTCTCTAAAAGAACTGTCAAAACATACTACATATTGTTATGGTATATAGATTGAGTTAACCAAAGGGAGAAAATACATGGACAGAGTACAATGTAGTTTCAAATGTGAACCTTCCAATTGACCTCTTCCAGTGGAGCTGTAGGCAACTGTTGTAATGCCAACCAGGAAGCTCAGAAGCCCTGATATCCAGGGAATTTATTAGGGACTGCCTGAAGTTTCCAGCCCCCTCCAGAAATTGTTTATTTTTTTCAAAGATTTATTTATTTATGCATACAAGAGCTGAGTCTTGTATGCCAGAGTCACAGGAGGTGAGAGGATTCACCAGAGACAGAGTGGGGAGCAGAATAGGCAGATGGACTGAAATACACTGCTGAGGGGAGTAGCGGGTGAGGCAGAAGAATTCTGCTATGCCATGTGGGTCCCCTCCCTGACTGGTAGCAAGGATCAAACTCGTGCTGCAGTAACTGCATTTTGCTTCATAGTACATTGCTTGAACCACTGCGCCATCAGGGAGGCCCCCCTCCAGAAATTGAGTTGATATTGCAGGGTTCAAAACCCCCACTATAAATCACATTGCTAGTCACAAATATCCAGTCTCCAAAGCCACCAAATATACAAAGACATTATTCATACAGGAAACTTCAAGACATAGAGATTATCTTCTGGTGCTGAGGACAAAAGCCTTTCTTTGGGCTGAAATTAATACTTTACACATAGTGTTGAAAAAATATTTTTTCATTAATTAGATTTTGAATCCAGGTAATCAGAAAAAGGCTTAAAATTGATTTAAGGCTACACCAATCTTTATTTTAAGAGAGATTATAATGGAAGATATAACAGGGTGAATCAAGGAAGTCCCATTTGTAAGGTGTGCTTATAATGTGGGCCTAGAGAAAGGGCCATTGATCAATGAATTGAGATAGTAAAGGTTAATACAAATCAATAACATTTTTTGTCTCCCCAGCATGAATCATAGTGTCATAATCACTAGGCTGAAATATCTAAATTATAAGAAATAAAGAAAATAATATCTGACCTGTTTATATCTACTCAGACTACAGAAGAAAACTGATCAGACAGACTTAGAATTATGAGTTGTGATTAACTCTGTCTTCATTTTCTTGGGAAGCAAATAAAAATAGTGTAAATCTTTCCTGAAAGCTTATTTAAACATCTCCAGGAAGATGTTGTTTTAGGAACCTGTGTTTTCATCTGTTGTCCCAGTTCCCTGAAAAGTGCAACAGACAGAAGAAGGTGGGAATTCTAACCTTAATTTTCTTGCTGAGATGTTCTTTTCTCATTGAAGAGATGCTTGCTTCTCTCATGAACCCTTAATACTGATGTAGCACAACTGTAATTTACACAATTGTTTCCTGGTTTTATTTGTTGCTAGGCAAGCAGGAGGAACCAGAAAATACTGTTTTGGTTTGTAAAATGTTTTAACAATATAAACTGTGTTATAGTGTAGTGACTATTTCAAATATATAAAGCTAGTTTCAAAACTATGTCAATTATGACTAATTCACTATTGTTTTCTCAGTATTAGATAGGGCTGAGGTCAGAATTGAAAGGTTGTCAATAGCAAAAACAATAATAGTATAGGTAAGTTCAGAGCACTCATAATCTTGTTGCTTGCTGCTATAACATTTACATTTTGTTAGATTGACAGAGAAAATTTATGGACTATATTCTGTTATAATGTCCATTATACAGCTAAACAAATTATACACAGTTAGCATTTAATTTGAGTCAAATCATATAGGCTTTAGCTCATGGAGCTGGGGAGCAAAATAGCAGTGATTTCTCCAAGAAAGGGGCAAATCTGGGCTATAGTTACCCAATTTTGGGTTTAGGACAAGTGGTGTATGCTTCTAAACTACTATCAAGGTAGTCCCATAGCTGCCCATGGCTTCCCTGGGAGCATAGCTGGATGTGTGACCTGCAATTGTCAAGAGAGGTTGTTTGACTAGATATAAAGAGCGTGATTTCAGAGCTTGAAGTATGGGGGAGGTGCCTGCATGTGCAAGCTATGTAATTTTGTTCGCAGCTCCCTTCAATCTATGCCTGCCTCCCCACTGGGCCAATTTATACTGCAGTGTAAAGTAATGAACAGTTACGGTGTCCCTGGGGAAAATCAGCAAGTTTTACTCAATATTGCATTACAGACAATTGTTATGTATACTTCCCCATTAGTCAGGTTGAATAAATGTAAATGAAATCTGTGGTATTTCTCAAATCTCATTAAGACATCACTTTACTCTTATTTCTACCAAATCTTTTACTAGGTGGCTAAGAAATAACCAGATACATTGATTTTAGTTTCATTATCTTTGTAAATCCTTCCTAGATTCTGGCAGAGGGATTAATAGGATTAAGCTTCTTTTAAATGAATTGGCAACAGAATATAACTAGGGGGGAAAGAAATAAGGGTGATTAATAATTTAGATAGTTAGGTTTAAATAATCAACATGTCTTCTAACCCTCCCTAACAATTTGATTCCCAAAGACAAGGAGATCTTAGTGTGATATATTGCCCAAGCAGCAATTTCTACCACTCCCAGCATCCTACCCCCTCAAAATATAGCCCACTCCCCTACCTTCCTTCCGTGTGATCATACAACTTTAAAGAAATTAAAGTAACATTACTACTTCTGAGATAAGATGTAGAGGCCCATGCTTTCCCCATTACCACTGTTTGTAAAGTAAGTAACTTGCATGACCTAGAGTTAAAAGGGAAGGAAATAGACCTCTGAAGCCTTTGCATTGACAGGAATACCATCAGGTTGGTGAGCGACTAGAACCACAGGTTAGAGTTACAGAGGGGCCAGAAAATTATTTATTCCCCTTTCTTTTTCTTCCCTCTCTTTTCATTTTTTCCTCTGTCTCTCCATTACTATAATGTTTCTAGGTCTTGCTAATCAATACACACAGCCAGTTCATTGATTTCTCCAGGGCATCATGGTTTTTGCTGTTTTGCTTGCCTTTTACATCTGCACTTTTGATTATTTTGCTTCAATAAACTCTAAAAGGAAGGAGGATCTCTTTTCCTAAATATTAATCTCTGAGAATGAGAATTTATAAGAACCTTTGAGTGAACTATCACAAAATGACCTGAGAGGCTGGCTATAGTCTGGGATGGGAGCGCACAATTAATGATCAGTGGTACTCATATTTTCTCTCTCAAAGCAAGGATATACTTAAGGTGAATTATTATTATTTTTTTATTGTTTCATCTGAAATCTGGCAAAACATTCTGCTGAAGATGTGACTTTGACTACTTTTTTTAAGATTTATTTATTTATGCAGACAAGAGCTGGTGTGCGGGCCAGAGTCCAGGAAGGTGAGAGGATTGAATAGAGACAGAGTGAGGAGCAGAACAGGTGGATCTACTGAAATACACTGCTGAGGGGAGGAGTAGGTGAGACAGCTGATTAGTTGCAGCTGATTGTCATTGCAGCTGATTAGTTAAGTGATTTAAAAATTTTAATGGTGAAAGAAAAGAGTATTTTATTCACATAAGACAGATTAATAGATAAACATCTATTGAAGGCATGCTACAGCCAAGTGAAATCATCAGGTCTGGATTTATAATAAATGCTCTGCAAGGAGAGAAAGAAATAATTTAAAATTCTAAGAGTTTTATTCCACTTTGAAATTCCTCTTTGAAAAAAATAGAGAAAATGTGGTCAACACTGTATTAATAAATGTGGTCAAAAGATAAATATTCATTTAATATGTTTTGTTAAATAAGATCTACTTTGTAACTTAAGTAAACAAACTCATGCCAGTTTATTCAGAATTTAGGTATGTCACCATAAAGGCATATGTCCCTTGCCAGAGTACATGTATATGAAAAAAACTGCATCTCATTCACTATGTTATGTCTCTTCAAGGAATTTTAGTGTTTTAATTATAGCTATGAATAAGTGAACTGAAAGCATACTACTAATTAGGAAGAAAATGATGATGTGGATGATAAAAAAAAATGTATCTAAATAAGCACAATTTAACATTTGCCTAAATTCTAATCCCAGAGAATTCTAAAAAATCATGAGTTCATGAACTACTTAGCAAGTTAAATGTAAGTAGGAAGGGTTGCCAAATGCACCGATATTAATTAGGCTTTCATTATAAATCTCATATTTAAAACTTTAAAGTAGTGCTTTAAAACTTAGAACTAATGAAAAGAACAGCTCTCCTCCTAGACTGTGACTATGCAGATGCCTCTCTTTTTTCTTTCTCCTTTATCTGATACACATGCCCTTTATAAGTAAATGAATGAATGAATGAATGAATGAATAAAAGAGCTAAGTAAGGGAAAATAGGAAACTAACTTTATTGGCTTCTGTTTTATAAACTTTTCTTCTGCTTTATTGTTTTCCCTGAAATCAAAGAGAAGCCTTGTAACAAATACAAATCAGATCACTGAAGGAAATAGGCCTATAAATTCAACTTAATATGAGATGGATAATAGCAGAAATATGCATATCTATTTAAGGCTATGCTATAGCCATGTAAAATTATCTGATTTGTGTTTATTATTAGTGCTTTGGAAACAGTAAAGAGAGTAATTGCTCTTTATGTTTCTGTCCAAAAATGCCCTCAGAACACCCAGTTGATATTTATTTTTTCATACTTGTTTTCTTAGCTATCCTATCCTCTCTGTATAATGCTTTTGACTATGGGATTTTGTATCACAGATATTCAAATTGAATATTTTTATAGAACTACTATATAATAATAGTTTATATATTAAGCATAGATATCTAATGATTATGTAGTTTGTAAACTACAAACTCTATTGAGAAGGTTGAGTGAGCATCGGGGGGAGGGTAGGAACATTGATAGAATGTGAGTATCCATCTAAATAAATGTTTATTAAATGAAAGAGTGTATAAAGACACTTTTGGGCTGCATTTTTTATAGTAAAAATCATATTGTTCAAGTTGGTCTTTTTCCAGAGTGTGACTGACTCCACTTCACTCACAGTAATGGGGAGTTCTGACCTATTCAGGTGATGTGAAATGACCAATAATACTTAATTATCTTGACTTGCAGAAAGAGTTTACTATATGGTTCAACATAAAACCACTTAATCATTGAATTAGCCTGATCCTTATGTATCTAGTGTTTGAACACATGCTGTGGTTGTAGACTATTTATGAACAGACCTTTTTTAGGTGCTAGAAAATGTTCTAACTTCTGAGGATACCACAGTGTCCATGTAACTGTGAGTTTAAGCCTCATGGAATTTATTTTAGGATACAGAACATTAAAAAAAAAGTTACCAAAATAAAAAAAATAATAATGGAAAATTATTGTGAATAATAAGAAGAATAAAATAAAAACATAGAAAAAGCAAGGCAGAAAGTCTTTAAAAAGACTTTCCCAATGATGATTTGAAAAGAGAACTGCATATAGTATGGGGTGAGCCTTGTGTTGGCCTGGGAGGAAAACATGATTAATAATGGATACAGCAACTACAAAAAAGCCAAGGTGACATTGGTGAGAGTTAAAAAAAAATGCGAAACAGTCGTGAGATCTTGGTAAGGATGTTGGACACTGACTTGAGGGTGATGGTAAGCCCTTGAACTTTGTGTGCAGGAGAGTTACGTGACCTGATTTATAATGAAATGATCACTCTGGCAGCTAAGTGGTGACAGAACTTTAGGGGACAGAGAAACCCACTAGAAATAAAGATCCAGGTAGTTAATAGTATTGACTTGGATGAGAATTGTCGCAATGAGAAGTTTTGAGCAATGTTCAAATTCAGGATATATTTTAAAGAACTTGCTCACAGGGATTTGTTACTGACTATACAGGCATTCCTATCTGTCTTAGCTGCGGAATAAAGAAGCAACAGTATGTGACAGATGGGAATTTTCCTGTCAGTTACACCTTAGTGGTACCTGTGGTGTCCCTGACATTCAAGACTAGATAGTGATGCTCTTATGTTTAGAATGAGCAATGGAAAAGAAGACCCACATCACACTAGGCCATTCTATGATTATCATGAATTAAGATAAAACAAAATCCATTCCATGATCAGAGTCAAATGCAGATGAATAGATGGGTTTTGTACAAACCATAGAAATGATCAAATGCCCTCTAATCTTGCTCTGTACCCCCTTTACCAGTCAACAGTTTTAGCCTTGTTTTGTTCCATCTACCTTCTATATAAGAATTATTAAGATACCTAATATTCCTATTCCTGCATTCTGACTCTATCCAATCCAGATTAAAGGCTTAATCTTTTTAACTGTCCCATAAATAATTTAATGGAAGTTCCAATACTCTAATACCGCCTTTCTAACATTCTCTTACTGAGACAACCCACAGTTCCCCATGGTGAGCATTCTCTTTCATTGCAGGGGCAATAAACTAAACTTTGCTCAACCGTATTATTCCTCATGGCTTTTGACTGGGGGCATTGTCAGGTATTGATAGCAGACCAATAATTTTACAACACCTTGGGAAATTTGGTTGTCTATTTTTAAGCCTGAAAACCTAGAGCAAGAAACATATTAAATCTCTTAGTAAAATATTTAATTTTAAACTTAAGTCTCATGCCTGCAGACATGTATCATGTGAATAAATTAGATGAAGCAGGCCAGGGAGAGTCTCCTCCAAGGAATTTGCTATATTCCTGTAAGTATTTAGTCCCAGAGAGCCCCTCTCTCACATTTATTTCCCTACCTTGAGTAGAAAATTCTTTTTACATCTCAGATAATTGTCAAAAAATGAATATTATTTAATTACGATGCCTCCAAGGAAACTTAATAGTCAGACCTACCTCCATCACTGTTGAGATTGCCTTAGGTTTCACACAGTTTGTGTGCTCTAGGAGATGTCTCTTGTTATCAGACAGAGATAAGCCTCCTTTTAGCAATTTTCTTCACCTGCTTACTCACCCAGGTAACCAGAGTCTTTACAGGTCAATTCCAGGAATAAGAAATGAGACTGCTCTCGTCCAGCTGAGTCTAAACAGAACTTCAAACATGTCAGAATGTGGCATATTGATTATAATGAAGTGGAGTCAAAGGGTTGACAGAATCTAAGACCATGTTCTTTGATATGGGGTGTAAGTCTTTTAAGTTTATAAATGTTGATTTCCATATATGTAGTACAGAGATAATCAAATGGAGTATGTGGCATATGAAAACTGTATATAAAATTATACTATACTTGACCTATGCTTTATTTTTTGTCTCTTAGAGATGGGGATATGTTTACTTTCCAATTTTGTTCCTAAAGGTTAATTTATCTAAAAATTAATTGCAATTAAATTAACTAAAGGCAAAAACTAATCAACTCAGGGCCATTAACTATTAGCTGTGCATTGACTGCAAAATACATGGAGCCTCTAAATTAATAATGAAATAGGTCAAAATATTTCTTGTCAGCAATGTAAGGTCCACCTGTTTTTATCTTCCAAAAGTGTTCTCAAAGTTAGATAAGACAAAAAAAAAATCTGAGACATACAACTACTGCAACTTTCAAGTTTGATGGGGAAAATTAAAAACTAATATAAACATGTAATTTTATAAACTTTATTATGGTGTCTTAATTATAATGATGTGGAGATGGAGATGATGCACTTTGATCTGGAGAAAGGTATGTGGAGTAAGAACAGATGCTAAGCAATGTGCTTTGAGTTTTGGGTATACATATTTAACTATCTGAATGTTGACTTTATATATATTACATAGATAAGAAATGACAATGTGAAACTTACTAGAAAGCATGTATTAAATTTTTTTGTCCATTATAAAATGCCATGTGTTTATAGGAATGCTCTTAGCTATGTCATAAAGGGAACAGCTAAAGGTGATATAGCAAATCCCTGTGTATGGATTTGGCCAGTGCAGATGTATGACTTGTATTTCAACTGAAGTAGATATTAAAAAAAAAAACACACAACAACTTGGTAATGTTATATTAAAATAGTATTCTTATAGAAAGAGATAATCTAATTTCCAATAAATTTCTCTATTTCTAGGGAATAATTACACACTTGGAGAATCTTTTTGTGTCAATGATATTTAAATGAGTTGCTGTTATTTGTAAACCTTTAATTGTGATAGCTATCACAAAATAATATGTGAAAAATATGATTATATAGTTATCACTCTGTTTAATAGGGTTTGCAGCCTCTATGTACACATAACATCTGCTGGAGCAAGCCCTCAATTAATTTTACATAACAGGAGCAATTTTACACAATTACTTGAAAATCTTTGGCCATGTTCCATTTCTCTGACATAAACATATGGGCCAAAATCACAAGAAATTATTACTCCAATGAGATCTCTTGTAATAATATAGTTAATATTTTGCAGATTAAATCAGCTTCCATATAACTTCTTTTAATGTTCATTTTCATATGGATAATACTTATTAAACTAACATTTATTGAGTATTTACTATTCTTGACTCTACGAAGCAGTTCAAGTATATTCATTCCTTTAATCCTCAGACTTTATAAATAGTGGGCTATTTTTCTGTTAGAAGGAAATAAACTTAGTAAGTTTAAGCAGCCTGACCACAATCACAGTGGCCAATAAGCAGAATGGGTGAGACTAACCTAGGTGACTGGTGTCTGCAGTCAGTTTTCATAACCATAAGCCTTCAATTTCATTTTGTCAATATTCAGCATGCTATTTGCCAAAGCTAAACACCAGACTATTTTTTCTAACTATAATTATAAATTACTTCAAAATGTATGTGTTTATTAGTGGTGACAATTAGTAACATCATTTAGGTGCCATCAGCTATTTTTTTGCTAATTATCCATTTATATATTCATTCCACAAGTATTCATTAATCACCTGCTGTAGTCAAGCCTCTGTGCTTGAGTTGACATATTTAGTGGCTTCTACTGCCAAGAAATGCAGGCATGTATTCTCTAGTCAGGAAACATGTTTCTCTCTAATCATTTTATCTTAGGATGCACTTTCTTCTCATTTGGGGAAAGAATAATTATAGTTGGGTCCAAGTTCTATCCAGAGCTAACATCTGACACTTTTAATTGTACTTCTTCATTGCTTTTCTATTCCTTAACATCCAGATGCCCATATTATAACATATATCATATTGAATTTGATTTCCACTTACCTATTTGTTCATTTAATCAGTGAATTCCTCAAGAATATACACACACACACACATATCTTTGTAATATCAGTATTTACATTTTAAAGTATGCTTAATTGTGTTGTCTGAGTGAATGAATTAATAAAATCTTTAAAAAGAATTTAATATTGGTACTTAACAGACTCTAGGAAGAAGAAAAAGTATTTTTCTTACTGTAGTCACAAGATAATCAGTACCAACAAGCTTAGCTGAGAATTGACAGAAATGCCTTTAAAAGTGCTTAAGCTGTCATGCAAGTTGGGTCCTTTCTAGGCTTCCACCTGTCATGCACCAGGGCTCAGGGTGAATTGCATAATGACATGGAGTATGGTTAAAGTAATAGGTATTTTGGAGAAACTTTACTATTCAGGAATCAGCAATAGGAGAAGGCCTTGTTGCTTTCTGAACTTCAACATCATTTTTCAGGTTGATGAAATGAAACCAGATCCTTCTTGGAACATCTGCTCCAACCTGCCCTAGTAAACTTTAAAATGGGTAGTTAATGAGACTAAACGGACCCTTATTTTTGGTATGACTGAAACCTGGCATGTACATTTCCTATGAAATTCTGCTCTCTAGCCCATATTTAGTGAAAACACCTAACTGGTAAACTGTGAGACACCAGCTATAGAAAATATACTAAGAAAAAATGTAAATATATGACTCATATCATTGAAAAGAATGTGGACATTATTGGAGTCTTTTTAGAAAGAGTGATGACACTGTATTTCTTATTGATGCTGAAAAAATTCCTTTCAACTAGTGACAAAACAATACAGATTTATTATCTTGTTGGAGGTCAAGAATTCTGAAATGGGGTCTCACTGTACAAACTGAATCAAAGTGTAATCGAGCTATATTTCTTTTTTTAAGTTTTGTTTTTATTTATGCAAACAAGAATCGGGGTGTAGGCCAGAGGTACCGGGGGTGAGAAGATTGAACAAAAGCAGAGTGGGGAGCAGAACAGACAAATTTACTGAAATGCACTGCTGAGGGGAGCAGTGAGTGGGTGAGGCAGGAGAGTTCTGCTGCACCATGTGAATTAGCTCCCAGGCCAGGGATTGAACTTGTGCTGCAGTGGCTGCAGATAGCTTGATAGTGCTGGGACTTAACCCATTGAACCACCAGGGAGGCCCAGAATTTGGTGGATTTTAACAATGGTAGTAATGAAACATTCACGTGGACCCCAAACTAGATATTCTTTCTCCTGCCCAGTCTATCAGTTGTTTAAAGGTACATTTAAAAGTGACTGGAAAAGTTGTGGAGCAGGATGGAAACAGTTCATAAAAAACTTAAAAAATGCATGTTTACTTCCATGTCCCCCACTCCCCTTGATTCTTTATAAACTGACTCTAGCCAGAAATGGTCACTGAGGGGCACTAAATGAAATGCATTAATAGTCTGGGGTCTAATTTAATAATATTTAACATTGATTTCTTCAGAGCTTAATTTTCCTATGAAAACGTTTTTAAGTGTCCTGCCTTTTTATAAGTTGTGAATTATTTGCAGTGGACTGATGATACCTACTATAAAAGTTTCTTGATCTTTTGGCTTATGTCAAAACTTTATGTATGCATCATTAATTTTCATTCATATTCTTTACTTTGTAGCCTCTTTCCTCCTTGAAATCCAGCAATGACTGATGCAGTCTTTCTGATTCTCTATCATTCTCTATCTGATGTAAAATTCTTGGTATTGCCTTTCAAATTAAACTTCAGTATATTTTGAAAACTTGGTGTTACTCAAAATATTTATTTTGATTTGATTACTATTTTTGTATCATTCTTATTATGTAGCTTAAAGAACAGAAAGTAAATTGCTGTGTCCGTGCTAATAAGAATGAAGTTCATCTTCTTGGCTAAGCCTATGGTTGATATTTTTAAGATAAAGAAAGTCTCTTTTGTTTGTGCTGTAATAATTGTTTTTCAATGTTCCCATGTCAAAAATTACAGTAGCCAATGCATATATTTCTGGAACATCCTATGATGAGCGAGAAAGCTGATGTCTATCAGTGGAAATCTGCAGGGCAGCTATGACCCCAATCTCTGCAGAGATTGTGTATTGTTGTCATCTGCAATGAATTATGACTGATATATAGCACAGGTAAAATATTTAATGTGCCAAATCTTTTAATATTGTAGTTTAATAACCTGATATGGTGTCACCCACTTTCAAAATTTGACTACAAAAATAACAGTAAGTTAAAATAAGAATAACTGAAGATACAAACTAAATTGTGTTCCAAAAATCTTTGTCCTTCCCATTTGAAGTAAAGTAAACCTCTATCAAACATATCACTTATGTTGTATTTATTTTATTAAGGGCCTGTAATGGAAAAGTGTAAAGGAAACATGAGAGTTAGTCATCCTTGAAATGCTTTATGAGTGAGACAAGGAAGTTAGGGAATGAGTATATGAATATTAGCTAATAAAATAAACTAATGAAAACTGTTCTTTCACATAAAATATTTATTGATAAAGAACACGTGACCCTTTTTGTTTGATTCATTTTTTTAAAAAATGACATTGGCAGATATTTTCCTGTTAGAATATCTTTAAAAGTAGCTGAATAAACAGAAGGATTTAGATTGAGGAACGTGCTTGCTGGCCAATAAAAAATTGTTCATTATTTCTACATTTATAAAGTAACTGAATGTAAGTACAGGCTAAGTGAGTATTTTTACAAAATGTTTTTGTTTCCTTTTTGTTTGTAAAATATCTAACCAATGTCTTGAGGCATTTTTTCTAGCCTTATGTCTCGACACTAGTGAGTCTGGAAAAATAAGAGATCATATAAATATTAGTAACCCAAATGTCACTGTGACTTTCTATTTCCAACTTATTCAAAAGCTCAATGTCGCTCAGAGAATTGGGGAGAATATGGACACAATACCTCTGTACCCAAGAGCAAAAATAGTTTGTCTCACAAGCTTTTATTATTATTTTTTCTAACATTGTATTAGAAAAAAAATATTCCTATTATAACATAACATGTGTCATTTTGTGTAGAGAACATCTTCCTGGACAAAAGACATTCTATTTCTTGCTCATCAGTGGATGGAAGTAGATAGACGTCTTATCGGTGACTGTCTTACAGGCTTTCTCAGACATATTTGTCTCAATTTTGATTCAGTGTGAGACTCTGATATTTATCATATATAATGGTGTGTACATAAAGAAATCTGTTTTAAGCTCATTGGGTTTTTGATATCTACTAGCCATGAGGATATGATATGTACAAATAATAATCTCAATTTTTGCCCTATCCTATTTCATGAAAAGCAGCAATACCCATTTCAGACTATGATTCAAGAATTATTCATAGATTAGGTAGTGTTGAAGCTATGGAAATAAAAATGGGTAACAACTAGTTCGTTCCTTTGGAATCTTGAAATTTCAACTAGAAAAGTGCAATGCAGAGGCGCTGGAATGAAAAACAAATATAGAATATAAAGGTAATGAGGAACAATATTGTTGCTAACTTGGTATATGTGTGTTTGTTAGTCTACATGAAAAAGAGCACAACCTGCAGAGTGTGTGTGGGGGGGTGGGGAGGAATTGGAATGAGTATTAGAAATGTGAAAATTATATATAAAGTCATTGAAATTAAATGATAAAATCAGACTTTAGGTATTAGCAAGATCAGTCTGGCATCATTGTAGAGAATCAAAGAAATCCAGACTCAGGTAATACTAATTTTGGAAATAGTGATAATGGCAGTGGGATGGAGAAATTAAGTTCTTTAATCTAAAGGATGAAGAAAGGAGAGCACAAGAAATATTTCTGTTTCCTACATGTAAATGAGGAAAATGTTGGCACTATACCCAGCAAGAAACTTTTATAAAAGGGATACTTTTAGTTAATTAAATATTCATGGTACCCTTTTGATTGAGGTCTTTGTTATTTTCTATATAGGGAAATCTAAAAGTAACAGATAATTGTTTTCCTCCATAAATCTACTGGTGATATCTGTAGTTTCCATAAAAATACACTTCCATTTACCTAAACCCTATACATATCTTCCTCTACATCAAAAATATACTGAAATACACATTCAAACAGACACACACATACGTGCATACTCTGAATGAGAAAGGGGTGGAGAATCTGTAATAGATCACTTCTGGTAAGTGATGAACAGTATTCTAGTTTCCTAAAGTAGTTAATGGACTTAAAATATCAGAAGGGAATAAAGTGATCCTTCTACAGTATTAATGCACACTGATATTTTTAGCCAGATAACATATTAGATTAACTGAACTGAAAATAGATACTTGGACACACAGAATTTACAATTCCAGAAAGTGACACTGGATCATAGTATGAGGACCAAAACTCTGTGCTTAAACTCTCTGAAAATCTGTTTGGCCCATTTTACTGTAATGAAAGTGTGATATGGTAACAAGCCAGTTGGCTGCAGTCAAGTGCTCTGTTGAAGACTTGTATAATATAGAAATGATGAAACTGGCTTACAGAGGGAATTTGGTGGTTAAATGAATTCCTGCTATTGCGGCAAAACCTTTATATGTTTCCTAGGCAACTAAAATACTTAAGAAATGGTGGCAGTTTAAGTAGAAACTGCTTTATAACTAAAGGAAAAACAATTTTTAAGGTGATATGACCAGAAAATATTAAAAAGAAAAATAAAATTATTGAGCAGATAGTTGTCCATGATGTGCTTTGGGGAGCATTATAAAAAGTAACATACAGCTAAAGTGATTGTGGTTTATTTTGTATTCAGTTGATTCAATAATTATAATATAGCAATTCTGCATTTACAATTATTGGGTTGAACTTTCTATGAATCTCTTTCTATTTTCAGCAGCTTGTGATTTTGAAAAAAAAAATATCTACCATATGTCAGTTCTCTTTGGAGTAACTGTCTAATGTTAAATCTACCTGTGAAAAACTATTTCCAATGTGTGAAGTGCATCTTTAAAACTGATAAAGATGATAAAATTATTCTGGTTATGGATAATGGACCAACCCACCACAACTCAATTCATATATTTGGCATACAATATCTGCAAATTAAGAAAAAAAGAAAAAATGGCAGTTTTTTTGGATTATTTCATTTGGGGTAAAAATGATCTTAGAAATAATTTTATAATATTTATATTCAGTGTTGCTTACTCTTTAAACTGCCCATGCACAATTAATACTGCATTTTGTATTATGAAATGTCAAAATATCAGTTATTTTTGAATGTCAGATAAAATCCTCAATTAAATAAACAACTACTGCCTTTTACTAAAGCTCATGAAACATATAATGATAGCATTTTTTTTTCTTTCAATCAAGTGAGAAAGTCACAATGTAGTGATTGGTGAAGGATATTTTTCTCAGTGTGCTTAGTTTTAAGAGTCTGCTAAATCCTCCTTATGTAAAGGTGCTAAAAATATTGTTCCTAAATTTCAAGTCTGATGCTTTTGTAAAACATGTTCAAAATCATCTTGCTTTCAGCCTTTGTTCTTTAGTATTTATATTGACCTGGGAACCAGTGTGAATGCTTTACTCTCATGGAACATTGATTTCCACAGTGTTAGTGAAATCTCATTTACATAGAAGAGCTTTCTAAGAAAGAAAATGGTTTCCTCCTTGATAAACATGTTTTAAAAAATGCAACCTCTATACATATTTTTGATCTGCCTTAAGAATTAATTAGAAATCAGTCGGCGGGCCTCCCTGGTGGTGCAAGGGTTTAAGAGCTGAACTGTGGGGCTACCTAAGCCATTGCAGCACAAGTTGGATCCCTGGCCAAGGAGGGGACCCACATGCCTCAACAGACTTCTGCCTCACCCACTGCTCCCCTCAGCAGTGTATTCAGCATGTCTGCCTGTTTTGCTCCCCACTCTGTCTCTGGTGAATCCTCTCAAACCCCAGGCCTCTGGCTGGTACCCCAGCTCTTGTATGCATAAATAAATTTTAAAAAAATCTATAAAACAACAACAACAACAAAGAAATCAGTTGGCAAAATGAATTTACCGAAAATATAAAGAGGGAGAAAGATGACTGCTATTTTTATGAAGATTTTGCCCACATACATACAACTTTATTTGAAAAATGATCAGATATAAAATGTGTTCTCCATAAAAAATGCATAGCTATTTGGAAATTTCTGTATGAGTATATGAGAAATTTACTGAACAGTTAAACTATTGAAAATATCCACAATTCACATTTCTTTCCAAGGGGTCTGGGCCACTCCACATTCCTGTCTATAATGTAACAGGGTTAGTTTTTATCTATAACTTCACCACCAGTATTTATTGTTTCTGGGTTTTTGTTTTTTGTTGTTGTTTGATTTTTTTTTTTTATGTAGGTCATGCTCACATTTCATTTTCATTTTGATTTGTATTTCCTGGATAAGTGGTGATGAGCTTGACGCCACAAAAAATAAATAAATAAATGAATGAATGACTAAATAAACAAATAAATAAATAAAATAAAAGTGAGTCTAGTAATTGACCAAAAGACATAGAGACCATAATTTTCTAGATAGTGTTATGGACATTCTTGAAGTTACTAAAAATAGGACTGTTATATGATCTAGCATCCTCACTGCTTTATGCATATATAAGATAAATGAAATTAGAATCTTCAAGAGACAGATGAACTCCTATGTCCATTGTAGTATAATCTCAATAGCCAATATATTCAAACAACAAAAACATCAGTGAACAATATTGAAGATGAATAAATGCACACACAGACACACACAGAAGATTTTTATTTTTGTCATGAGAAAGGAGAACCTGCTTAACATGGATTGATCTTGAGTCATAGTGCTAAGTAAAATAAGGCAGAGAGAGAGAAATACTAAACAATATCATTCACATCCAAAATAATAAATAAAGAACAGCTCACAGAAATAAAAGTAAAATGGTAAAACTGAAAGGTAGAAGAAATAGGGATACATTTCCAGTAATAATATGAATAATTTGGGGGCATTTAATATATTACACAGAAGTTACAGATAGCAATATTGTATTACATATTGGAAAGTTTCTAGAAGAATTGATCTAAATTCTTTCACCACAATAAAGAAAAGGTAATTATGTGAGATAATGGAGATGTTAACAAATCCTATTGTGGTAATGGTATTACAATCTTTAAGTGCAACAAATCAGTGTGTTGTATATCTTAAATTTACCCAAAGTTACACATCAGTGTTCTCTCAGTAAAATTGGAAATAATAACAGAGAGGTTATATATCTTCAAATAATAAAAATTATCAAATTATCTAATAGGTAATGCTATAATTAATTTTGGCTCACCACATATTAACCAGTCTCAAACTCTATCTAACTGCAAGACATTATGAGACATATATAGAAGCACAGGTGATATTTGATGGACATTATGTTTTCTGTCATAATCCCTAATACATGGTAGGTACTCAATAAAATGTCTCTTATGAAAATGTTGGGTGAAAAAGCCTTTAATATGTTGTAACAAAGGGTAGGGAAGCAACTTTAATGTACAAATCACAGAGATTTAAAAGAATGCTAGTTAGCATGTGGCAGATTTGAGGCAAATAAAAGGATAAATGCAAATTCCAAAGAGGATACAATAAGCTAATCTCAATATTTAGAAAATCTTTACAAATAATTGCTTAGATTTTGAACACTATCTTTTACTATTCTGAAGAGAATGCCCAAGATTTTCAGAGTCACTTAGTAAAGAATCTCAAAGGTTTTTGAGAGATTCTATCATCACATATCATAACTTCAAGTACTCTTCTCCTTGAAGGGAAAGTAACAAAGCAGAATTATTCATTGGGGATTATAGTGATAAAATATTCACAGTTCCTATTAAAGCAATAATGTGCCAGTTTTTAAATTACTGAACTATTCTGTTTGTTATTTTCACAGGAATCTTATTAGCAAGATAGAACTCACTAGCATGGCTTTGCTTTGGGATTCATCACATGTCTGATTAGAAAGTATTTAAAAATGCATTTTAGATATCCTTTCTTCACTTGCTATAAACAGGTTGAAATGACAATTAAGTAGTCTTAGGATTATAAAATTCAGAGGACATGAAGGAACAGTATAACTTCTGAAATTGTACCAGCAATGAATAGAATAATGTAGATAGTTAAAAAGGAAAAAAAAAAGTTACGGTTTTAAGATTGCTCTAATTCTGTTGCATAGATGCCCCTCCCCCCCACACACACCAGAGAATTCTAGAAAGAATTTGTAATCCACAACATTACCTTGTCCCAGTAACAAGATGATACAAGTCCAGACTACTTACAATGGAAAGTGAATCACTTGTCTATTGACTGCCCCAGTGAGCTCTGATCTGGAATTATCTATCTTGTGAGCTGAAGGATTTAATATTCCATTTTTTTTCCCAAAATTTTAGAATAGAACTTTAGTTATTGATTCAAATAGTATACATAAAGTACCCATTTGGATATAAGATCTATATCATATCTGTAGTTTCAACAAATCAAGAAGATTGTTTATTTAGTTATTTAATATTTCTTTGGTTTATATAATTATGTAAGATAAATAGCACAGTGTGCTTCAACCCAATATTTAGGGTGTTTTCAAATGTCAAAATGTTCAGATTTGAGAATTTTAATAACAGCTTATATTTAGTAAGGACTCACACATTATTTTAATATTGACTTCACATAGGCATATATACCAAGGGGGGGGGAATCAACCAATTATAAAAGAAATGAGGAGAGTTTCATTTTTTTTTCAATTCAGTAGGCAATAACACAAAGAGAGTGGAAGAGGCTGTTGTGTAGAAAATGAAATAGTAATGCCACCTCCTCCTGTTTAAAAGTAGTGGGAAGGAGTGAGGGAGTTCTGATCTCTAGCAGAATTAAGAATTTTAGTTCTTCATAATCTATGTATTGTTCTAGCAGCCTGTAGGCCCTGAGGGATCTGAGATGAGGCTGATTATGTCAAGCAAGTGATGATCATTTTCTGGAAACAACCACGTATTTAGATGTTCAGTTACTTATTTTTTATAAAGCAGCATCACTAAAATGAACCACAATCATAATTCTTACATTGTATGTGTCCACAAATTCAATCTCTTATATATTAACATAATTGCATCATTTTGTTGTGACTTAAAACCTGTAACATCAACTAATTTTAGAGTCCTTCCAGTGACTAGAGAAACTTTTTTTTTATAAGAAAGTATTTGCTTTGAGGACATAGGGCCATCAAGAAGGATTTTCCTGAAAATCCTTATTTATACATAATTACTTTCAGATACCTCATGGCTAAAGGGGCATAGAAAATATTCTTACTAAATAAAGGCATGTAAGTATTGATACAAACAAAGATGCTTATGAAGTTGAGCAGAACAAACACAGCATGGTAGGTATGCTGTGTTTGATGTTAACTCAACAACCTACATGAACATGATGATAATGTAAATAAATGTGGTGAATCAGGAGTAAAATTTGAGAAATGAAAATTTACTTCCAGAGGTCAAAGGCTGCTTGGTTCCAACCAATTGCTAACATGTGCACATGTAGACTTGATATTGTAAAATGTGACTTTTAGTAAACTGAGATATATGGCAAGGTTATACAATATGATGTGTCTGAAAAAGGAGACGGGAACAAACAATGGTAAGGAAGGAGTAAGCAAAGAAAAACTGGAACAAAGGTCATAAAGATAAATTTTGGATACAGGGAAACACCTAGTTTCAGGCAATGAGTTACACAAGTCTCCATTTTCACCTTGGTTCTAGACAGTGTTTGAAAGACAGCTTATGATTAGTGTTTAAGCCATTGTTACTTATTTCATATACTTGTATGATATTTCAGAGTAAAAGGATCACATTTATGAAGGATAATGATATGTTATGCACAATATACCTTAGTGGGAACTTTAACTTATTGAAAACACGTGGAATGACTAAAATTGACATTGATCCATTTTGAAACATGCTATGTGCCCATGGCAAATCAGTGCTGTGTTTGATAGTGATAACATAATAAAGGTATAGGAATTTGGAGTAAAAAGATAAGTATCAATGCTGAAGGTAAAAAAAAAATGTCATAGGGTAAAAATGAATTCAAGGTAATAAGGGATAAGGAATAAGAGATTCCATCTTTACTAATTAGCGGTATGAATTACAATTCAGATAGCTATCATTTAATATGTGAAATGCTGATTCACATAGAACACATCTGAATAAAATTTTCTGGAAATAAAAAAAATAGAACTATGAGGGTATGTGACACACTTTATAATTTACCACTATATATCAAGGAACATAAACATCAAGAAACCTGAAGACAATGATATGAATAGTTTAGCATATAATACATTAGTTACTATTACTAGTAAATATACATTGATTATCCTATGAACAAAAAACAATTTTACATTTTATTTGTTTAAACATTAGTGCACAAGATCTCTTTAAAATCCCTAATGGAGAAACAAAAGTATAAACTTCAAAATGTGTAACAAAAATACTTATACTCTACTAATTTTTAACATTTTTTCCTAAGTCATCATTCAGTCAAAGGGAAAAATAATTTTTCATTAGTTTGTTTATTCATTCATAGGCAAGCTATCAAGGAAAAATAAAAGTGATAATATTCTTATCAAGACTTCTAGAAAAAAAAAAGCTAAATAATTTTTTAATGACAAACAAGAAAGAGTGAAATAAACAAATTTCAGGTAAAGAAACAAAAAATTCAGGTAAAAATAAATGAGCAGGGGAGAAAATTTTCATAAACCAGATGCATCAAAAGGCATCAATAGGAAGAAAAAGATGACTAGCTTTTTTCTTGATAAACACGCACACATTCTATCAAATGAGCTTCTAAAAGTTAAAGCAAACTCAAATTTAGTTTTACCCAAAAGTTTTGTTAGTAATTTCTCAAAATGTTCTCCGTCCTTATTTTTATGATCATTCTAAAACCTATTTTTTTCCCTCAGAAGTGACCCTATGAACAATTGCTTTTTGGTAGATTATCATATATTGCTAATCCAAGCTATTTTTATTGAAACATTGAGCACTTATATCCATCCAGCTTAGCTAATAACAAAATAAGTGGAGAGCACATCTGGCAGAATAATTGCATTCCTACATTAGACCAAAACTATATCATTTTTATCTTTATTTTCTTGCTTGTTCTTTCTCTCTCCTCCCTCACTCCCTTCCTCTCCCTCCCTCCCTCCCTCCCNCCCCCCCTCCCTCCCTCCCTCCCTCCCTCCCTCCCTCCCTCCCTCCCTCCCTCCCTCCCTTCCTCTTTCCATTTTCAGCTCTGTTTCTGATTTTGTATTAGCCCCATCCTTTTCTATAATCACTGGTTTCCAAAGCCCTTTACCTGCCCATCATTACCCACTATGAACCTTTTAGATAACATGACTACTAGCTATTAACCTCCCATCCTAATTAGGTCATATCTATGACAGAAAAGATAAAGATATAGCATAACAGGACCAGGAAGCAAAATGAAATCTACACATTCATTAAAAAAAAAAAAAGTGAACTCTTGTGCTTTGTGATATCATTGATGGAACTAGAGAGGGTTATGTTTACCAAAATAAAATAGAAAAGATAGAAAGAGAAAGACAGATACTGGATGGCTTTACTCAGATGTGGAATAAGAAAAAATGAAACAAAACAAAGGAACAGTCAAAATAAACCAAAAAGTAATCTTAGAAATCTGACTGTAAAATTTATAGTACCAGAGGAGGAAGAGTATTATTAGCAAAGAGAGCCTTGGTGGTAAGTGTAGTGTGGTAATACACATTGAAGAGATATGAGCCTGTCTCTCTGAATTATATGCAATATGTAAACCGATGTTACATCAATAAAATGGAATCAGATAGTTCACCAGCAATACTGTGAGGTATAAGGCATATAATATTTTTATAATCATGGAATGGATATCATATGTTCTGAAAATATCCTAATAAAATGTTTTTTATCCTAAATTTTATTCTCAACCAACTTTTTAATCATGTAAAAGGATCAATTTCCTATTTCCCATAATTTTCAAAATGCATTCAGTTGCAGATCTTTCTTAGGGAGATATCGTGGGGTATACACCACAAACAAAACCAACAACCAACCAAACAAACAAAAAAACAGAAAGCCAAGAAAAAAAATGAATTTAGGGAAAGCAAAGAAGAATTTTTTTGTTTGTTTTTTTAAAGCTTTATTTATTTGTGCATACAAGCACTGGGGTACAGGCCAGAGGTGTGGGGGTTGAGAGGATTCACCAGAGACAGAGCGGGGAGCAGAACAGGCAGATCAACGGAAGTACACTGCTGAGGGGAGCAGTGGGTAAAGCAGGTGAGGTCTGCCTCACCATGTGGGTCCCCTCCCTGGCCAGCAGCAGGGACCGAACTTGTGCTACAGTGGTTGTGGTTTGCTTCATAGTGCGTTGCTTAACCCACTGCACCACCAGGGAGGCCCCAGAGAAGAAATTTTAAGTTAATAAAAACAGGAAATCCAAAGGACAACTGCTAAACAGAGCTAAATAAATAGTTTGTGAAGGCTGGAATAGGAGGATTAATTGTTTGAAAGGGAGAAAGAAAGCTAAGACAATTATAATATACGTAACAAAAGGAATTTTAAGTTGTTTCAGAGGTCAAATTATTTGTGAAAATAAGATGTAAAGCGTAAGACAATACAGGACTAAAAAGTTGAACAAGAAAAGAAATAACATCATAGTAAACAATCTGGCTCAGAGGTAAGCTTTGTTTAACAAGTATAATAACAAAATAACATAAATTCTAACTGTAGGCCTTAATACATTATGATAATATATTAGATGAATGGAGGAGATGTATACCTAGGTGAGAGTATAAGATACTTAAATATTTTCTTTCAGATCAAACAGTCAATATGCAGTATTGCACAGTAAATTTCATATGTGAGTATAGTCATATTATTTAAAATATAAATATATGACTTCCTATTGCTACTCACTTTTCTAAGTAAAACTCTTGATTTTGTATGAGTCTTTGGAGATCTTTTCTGTCTGCAAGGCTAGACCAGTAAAAATATGAATAAATAAATATATATTTCATATATATTAATTAAAATCCTTAAAGTGTAGCATCACAGCAAAGAATGGATTTGGCTAGATAGTTGATGGGGGGGACTGCGTTTTCATAAAAATTTTTATTATAAGTTTATTTTTTTTAAAGATTTATTCATACAAGAGCAGGGGTGCAGGCTAGAGGTGGGGGCGGTGAGAGGATCCACCAGAGACAGAGCAGGGAGCAGAACAGGCAGATCAACAGAAGTACACTGCTGAGGGGAGCAGCGGGCACAGCAGGAGAGGTCTGCCACACCATGTGGGTCCCCCCCGTGGCCGGCAGCAGGGATCGAACTCGTGCTGCAGTGGCTGCGATTTGCTTCGTAGTGCGTTGCTTAACCCACTGCGCCACCAGGGGAGGCCCTAGGTCCCTAATTTTTATTATAAGCTTGACATAAATCTCATTACTTATTCTATTTGGATAAGTGAATTAAGTAAATTGATGCATTTTTAAAAGTTGATAATTTTTCTGACTCCATCAGAAAGAAACATTCCTAGTAAATATAACATTCCTAACTCCTCGAGCACTCCCAATAACCAGGGAAAAGGGTTATTGATTTAGAGAGAAACTCATATGACTGCATCTGTGATGGAAGGGAAAGAGAGAGATCTTTTATAAAAGACTGCAGTAAGATGGGAAATAAGCCATTTAAACTAATTTGAAAAAGAGGTGTATATAGGTAGAATATACTTAATATTTAAGAAAACATATTGCCTTGTTAATATATCAGGTTGTTTTAAAACATAGTATTTATAAAGGATTTTTATATATACTTTCCTATAGACAGAACTAATGAAAATTAAGTCTAGTTTAATTATTGGCTTGATTAGTCCAATATCAACCTATTTTAAAATTCTGTTTAAATGTTTCCTAAGGTCAAACATTTGGCATATAGTAGAGAACTACTTTATTTTTGGTTGACATAAAAAAATAAGCATTGTACTATATCAGTGAATACTTATACAAAAAGCATAGAATAGCCTCAAGAAAGTAAAATATTTCATGGTGTTAGAAGTTTCATTAAAAATTAAATTAATATAGTTACTGTCAGTGAACTTTTTTTAATGAATATGGTTTGTGGTCTGCTAGTGAACATGTGTTATAATTCTTCATTTTTGCTGATTAATTAACTTTTTAATGAGAAGAAAAAAGTCAGAGGCTATAGAACATACAAATAACAAAGAAAAAAAGAATGCTCTGAAATATGTGATTTGACAACACTACTGTGTAAGCAGCATGGTGTGATTGTTGGAGTCTCTTTCTCTAGTCCTGGCTTTTTGCCTTTTGAGCTATAGGACTCAGTCAATGTGCTTGATCTTTCTCTTCTTCAGTTTCAACATGTGTAAAGAGGGATAATATTAATGTCTGCCTCACAGTATGGCCCTGGATATTTGATGCCATAATGTATGTAAAGTATTAAAGCAACAACTGGTATATAATTAAGCACTAGCTGTCTAGAAGCTGTCATTATTGCTCTTTTTTTATTCTGTTTTATTTTGATATAATAGGCTACCTGTGCTTTCTTATCGGCACTGAAAATTTGTTTTTGTACATTTGAACATATTCTGAAGTATGTTGTAACTCACTTAATGCTAGTTTGGGGAAGCTATTAATTAGCCAACTTTAATGACTGACCCAGAAACTTCATTCCTGTGACATATGCAGTAAAGAGAGGCAGAGAACTTGGAGGGAGAACAGCAGCTGGTTAAAATAATAATAAAAGAAATAAATTAAAAGGGAGTGATACTCAGATGAGGTTTTCTCTACTAGGTTTATTTCTAAAATATCATCCAGAATTAATTCCACTGGCCTCATTCTTCCAAATATCAGCAACACTAGGCTTTCAAAAGCAATTTTAGTTGTTTGTTACTGTAATTGTGGCTATTCATATAAATGCATCTAGATCTCGCCTGCTTGCTTTGTTCTTTGTCCCTCTCTCCACTCAGGCCCCATCATTGCCACCATCCTATCAGGGCAAGGGGACCTAGCTGCCTGGCTACTAGAATTGAAGCATACTTCTCATTTCATGTTTGATCTGTTAGCAAAATAGATGCAATATGTTAATTTAATATAATGCAAAGGATAATAGAATCCTAAAACATTAAAACTGGTAAGAATTTCAGAAATTATTTGCAAACAACTTATTTATGATTTAGAAATTCTAAGAAACAAAAGAATCTGTACCCTTTTGAATAGTTAATAAGTGGCAAAATAAGAAGTCTATTTGTCTTTTGAATCCAAATTTAGCATATTTTTTTTTACCATGTTGCATACCAAAATTGAGGAATGTACTACTGTGAACTTTTTTTTAATTTAAGCAAATATAACAATAAAAAAATTCCCATAGTGAGTACTGCTAAAGTCACTAATATGGGTTAGATAATCCTATCTTACTCTATTTCACTATTTAATCATACCCTCTTGCTACTTTTATTTATTTTTTATTAAGATAACATTGATTGTATCTATTTTTAAGGTTTAAATGTATAGGGTTCACACCATTTTATATTTATGTTACCACACTACACCCTCGACCTAAACATCCATTATCTTCTGGAATATTCCTTTGGGCCTCCTTCCTCATTTGTTCTCTCCTGTGGTAACCTTAATTCTATAGTCAGATTTCTAGAGTTTGTTTAAGTTCCATTTTGTCTTTGTTTTTTGTTTGTTTTGTTTTGTGTTTTTCTTTTTTAATAATCCACATGTGAGTGAAATGATCTGATGGTTGTCTTTTTTTTTTTTTCTGACTTATTTCACTTAAAATAATCTCTTCCAGTTTTATCCATGTTGTTGCAAATGACAAGGTTTTTTTGGCTGCTTTTAAGTCAAGGAAATCACTAATTTAATTAGGTAGCTTAGTCTCGATGAAATGTTCTTCTGTGAGTCACAACATTTCTGCATCCTGATGTGTCATGTGTCCTTTCATACCATTTCAAAATTGGCCTAGAGTATGCCCAATTGAGTTCTATAACATTCACATAAATACAAAAAAATACAAAAATACAAAAAAGTCTAAACTTTACATTGTCTTATTACTGTAAGTGCTTAATACTTGGTGATCACATTCTGACTTTACTAGGGTAAAAATTCTCTAAAATTGCTCAATTGTAACTCTCTCTACTCTTTCTAATGTATTAAAACCCTGTAACTTTAATGATAGTGCTTTCGTGGAAGTGCCTTTATTTGGTTGAATTTTTTGATTGAATTTTTTCTGAGGAAGGCCAGAAATCATGCTTGCTGTCAATCATGTGTTACTTTATTTTAGTAGTACAAAATAGAGGGAAAATGCTCCCATAATTCATCCATCCATCCATCCATCCATCCATCCATCCATCCATCCATCCATCCAACCATCCATACATCCATACATCCACCCATCATGTATCCATCAAACTACGGTCATCACTATACCATCCATCCAACTGTTGTCATTACTGTACCCAAAGGAGACAACTGGTATCTAAGTCTCGTATTAGAGATTGGTATAAGATATAGCATCTGCTACCTATGAGCAAAATGACTTCCTTTTGTAGTATAATTACCTTCCTTCATTGATGGTAAATTATAAGACAAGTTATTATTGTACTCAAATGACTAGTCGAAGCACCATAGATAGAAGAACATTAATATATTTTAAAAATATTTTGGTATTCACAGTAATAATATATAATTAATAATAAATACATATTTATATAATATATTAAGATATTTTTAAAAATATACAAGAACTGGGGTAAAGACCAGAGGCACGGGGTGTGAGAGGATTCACCAGAGACAGAGTGGGGAACAGAACACGCAGATCTACTGAAACACATTGCTGAGGGGAGCAGCAGGAGAGGCAGGAGAGGTCTGCTGTGCCATGTGGATCCCCTCCCTGGGCAGAATCTAACTCGCACTGCAGTGACTGAGGAAACCCGGACAGTGGGGCATTCAAACTCTTGTGACACCAGCGAGACCCAGAAGATTAGTATTTTTAATAATATAAATATTAGGACCTCCTTAGTGAAGCAAAGTGTTAAGTCTCAGCACTATGAAGTAATCACTGCTGCATGAGTTTGATCCCCTGCACGGGAGGTGACGTACCTGGCAGAGCAGACCTCTTCATCTAGCCTGCTGCTCCCCTCAGCAGTGTATTTCAGTCTATCTGCCTGTACTGCTCCCCACTCTGTCTCCAGTGAATCCTCATTCCCTGCATCTCTGGCCTACATACCAGCTCTTTAAAGCATTAATAAATAAAGAAACCTTAACAATATTTAAATATTATAGAGACTTACCAATATGCGAAAATATATGCCATTCCTAAGATAATTTTTACATGTATTCAAACCATGCTTATCTATTAAATTGAGAAAACTGTTAAAACCTTTAAAAACTTGACTTATTCCTAGTATTAACAAATAAAATAACAAAGGTAGTAATAGTTTCTGTAATTAATTGTAATATGGTGATGCTATTTTGTTTACCTTATTTTTAATAATCAAAATATCCCTGGAAAGCAAGTATTCTTAATCACATAGAGTTAAGTGAACTAAAATTTAAAGATATTAACTACTTTTCTCAAGGCCTGAATGAAGATCTATACATATTCAGAGTTGTTAATATCTGTATCCATTATATTTTTCTCGACATAGCACTGTGAACTCTCTGGAAGTTTAAAGTGAGGTAGAGAAATACAATAGTAAAGGAAGGCTGCTGGATTAAATGAGAACAGCTTCTTCTATCATCGGTTCTCCATACCTTCATTTTTTTTTTCTTTCATTACTATTGATTATATTTTTTTATATCTTCCTTCATTTCCATTGCTTACACTTTTACTTTTCCTCTGACTTACTATGTTCCTAGTGCATTTCCAAGTGGAACTTGTAATAGTAGCCTTCATAAGTAAAGTATCTGTAGCCCTTATTATACATTTAAAATATAATACCACACTGTTGGGAGAAACTTCCTCAAAGGAGACCACAGCAGATGAGAGTGTACACAAGTGGGTGTGCATAGACCTTCTTATGATGATCAGGAGAATGACTTTATGAGTCTTTAAAGTGAGACGAAATTCAAGGATCTCAAATTACCTCATGAGATGGTAAGGGTTAGACTCTGGCACAACTGAATTTTATCCTTACATTTTCCCTCCCTTAATTTTGAGTTATATTAATTTTTTTTATAATTACTCAAATAATTACGTTAGTCCATAAAAGGAGCAACACATTCTTTAAACCCATTTTTATCAAGGTCAGTCTTTATAGTCTGCTTCTCTTTGCTACTTACCTGTTTTTTTTTTCCTTTACCTTTTATGATAGTACAATGTGTATACAGGAAAGTACATTAATTATAAATCTGAAACTAGATGAATTACAACAAAGTGAATCAATCTATATATTCACCAACTAGGTAAATAAATGAATCCAAAAGAACCCCTTTTGCTCCTTACTAACCACAGAACCTTTAGCCTTTCCTTCAAATGTTAATATCAAATAGAAATGTTTTCACAAAGACATTTTGTTAAGGGAAATTATTTAATGCATTCATATATGGGGCATCAAAACATGTTGCAAGTGGGTGAGGGTAAATATGACCAAGATAGTTGCTTAAGTCCAGTTATGAGCTATTGGAGAGTTATTACATCACTCCTCTACTTCTGAATATGTTTCCACACTATAGTTATTATAATATCAAAAATATAAACTATAGCAAGTTTATATTTTATCTCAGAACATCATTAACAGCACTATTAAGTCTTAAGAACAGTCAATCACTAGTCAACCCAGAACTCTCTACTTTTCTCATTTCAAGATACCCAATTAATAAATCATCTTCTACTTTGTCTAGAATAGGGTGTTTATTACACAATTTCTAGTTGTCCTGGGGAACATAGTGGCACTCTAGCAAATGATTTACACTAGTGCAAATGTTGAACTGGTGCTGCATCACCATCTAGAGGTCGAAATAGTGACTGCAAAATTCCTAATTTTAATGAGCCCTTCTTTAAGATGCTTTCACTCTGAATATACGTAACTATTTATGTAAATGTGGAGGAACATAATCTGTTTGCCATTGTTTTATATCCAGTTGAGATCCCAGAAAGAAATAGCACAGCACAGGAACCACCTGTATTTACAGATGGCGTGGGAAAGCATAAGTCAGAGTCCTGTATCAGTAGCACTACAGCATGTTTCTCCCAAGGATGAGCCACCCACTTGTGAGACAAACCACCTACAGGAGGACCACAGCAGTGTCAGTGTTTTTTTAGCACATTCCTGATAATGAAATCCATGTTGAATTTAACACGGATGGCTTTTCCTTCATGTTGGCACTCAACAGCCTACACCAACTTGCATTTGACTGTTTAGTTTTTTTTCTCCTCTCTGGATAGTCATAACTTGGTGGATACAGTAAAGAATATTCATGGGATTTATGAAACTACTGATATATTTTATGCCCATTGTTATGCTAGTTACATATAACATCAGTTTCTTATACAAAGGAGAGAGATCATTGGCATAGAAGTTTGTGTGGGAAAACATGTTATGTTATTAAATTATTATAATTAATATAATTTATATTATATGCCAATGAAGCAATGACTAATATGTTTATAAATTAAGAACTCTAGTAATTTAGAACTATTAAGTACAATTGTTTTGTTTTATTATTTGTTGAATAAATATATGCTGTACTCCTCTCTATACCAAAAACTGAAATTTTCTTACCTGCTCTAAGTCCATAATACAGAGTGGCTCAGACAAAGTATATTCAAAACACATTATGAAACTGATGTCATCAAGTTTATTTTTCATGAGAAAATAAGAAAAAACTTAATGCATCATCTTGAAGGTTGAGCAAAAGTTGTCAAGCTACAAAATGACTAGAGACATTCTGCATAAACAAAATAAATATATGTTAGAATTTTAAAGCACTGTTTGTTTAAAAAGCTTCTGTTGGTTGGAAAAGAAGTAGTGGAGACTGCGATTGGGAATGTACTTTGTAGTTAATTTAGTGATGGCTCTACATTTTTGACTTTCAGTAGTTTGGGCTTAAATAGAAGTGGACAACATGAATCTTTAATGGAACAAGTGGCAGAATTTTCTATATGTGCTTTAAAGATACAGATCTAATAAGATAAGCAAAGAATAATTGGTGAGTGAGAGTCATGAAAAAGTAGAAAGTGCTACAATAGTAGAAAGGAAAGCTGAATGGAACTTAGATGATGTGTGCTAAGGTACAATTAATATTTGTTGACATGCAATTAAACATGATTTGGGAAAAAAGGAGAGTGTTTTTGAAATTATCATTTAAGTTGAAATTACCATTGAAATTCCTAATTACATTGATAAGCATATTAATATTATCTAGTTCTCGTAGGATTTTGACATTTGGCGTCCATTACCATTATAGTAAGGTGGTTGAGGATGGCTATTGGACAACTGAAAATTTTATTTATGAAATTCGAGGGAGCTACAAAAATATAGATATCATCTGGAAATAGAGGCAAAGATCAGTTCATTGCAGTATAGTATGTTCAGTGCAGAGTAATGTGTACCAGAACCCTAAGTTGGAGAGGAAAGTAAGTGCTCTTTTGTGCCTGCCATATTCCATTACATTTGGAACTTTTGAAGCGCTAATAATTTGTGTGGCATATTTGATTCAAATTTAATTGCCATAATATTAATCTTTTAAAAATGAATTGTTTTTCTTACATTATTCTTTAATTTGAACATTATGTGACTTTTCTCCTCATGTGTAGTCAGCACCTGTGATCCATCTATACAGTCCCTGTGCTCTTTCCTTCCCTGTTTTGACTCTTACTTTTCTTCCTCTTCTGTATGCTTTAGATCTATGGTTAACTTGCAATTTTTGTCTTTTTCATGACCCTTTGTTTGATTTCTCTATAATCTTCATTTAAATGAAATAATCAATAATCTTTGTCATCCTCACTTATTTTGCTTAACACAAACTCTGCCAGCTCTATCCATGTTTCTGGAAATATCATGAGTTCATTATTTTTGATCACTGAGTAGTACCCCATTGTGTACATTTACCACATTTTTTAATCCATTCAACTGTTTTGAGACATTCAGATTGTTTCCATATGTTTCTGAAGTTTATGTCAATGAGTGTTTTGCCTATGTTTTCTTCTATATATATTTTTGGCTTCTATATATATTTTGGTCATATATTCAATTCTTATGTCCATTTTGAGTTGATATTTATGTATGGTATGAGAGTAGCCTAGTTTCTTTCTTTTGCATGTAGGAATTCAGTTTTCCCAGCACCACTTATTGAAAAAGGTTTCTTTGCTCCAGTGTATATTCTTTGTTCCTTTGTCATACATTAGTTGATCATATATGTGAGGCTTTATTTTTGGCCTTTCAATTCAGTTCCATTGGAATGTGTCTGTTTTTGTTCCAATCTCATGCTGTTTTTATCATTATTGCTTTGTAATAGAGTTTGAAGTCTGGGAATATAATACCTCCATTTCCCCCCCTTTTTAGTCAATCAGGAAATATTTGGCTATTTGGATTTTTCTTTGTGATTCCATATGTTATTTCACTAATATTTGTTTGACTTCTTTAAATTCCTCCATTTAGGTATTTTAGAATTTTATTGAATCTGTAATTATTATATGCAATCAGTCTGAAAAGGAAGGTGTTAAGAAAACCATCCCATTTACCCAAAACAATTATGTATCTGGGAATAAACTAAAGGGGTGGAAGAAGGAAAACAAATCTTAATCTTTATTTTACCTTTTTTTGTGACACTGTAAATTACTGGAAGCTGTCTGATTCTTGAGGTTACTTGTATATATACATTTCAAATCATTAAAATTATATGTTTTCTGTTAGAAAAACATTGAGAACATAGTATAGTGGATTCGAGCACAGATTCTGAGACCAGATTGTCTTGTTTTAAATGCCTGTTATTTGATGAAATAAATGTGAGATCTCAGTGATATATTTAACTTTGTTGTGGCTTAGTTTTATAACCTACAAAATATAGATAATAATAGTACTTATTTGCAATGATGTTATACATATTAAGCAAGTTAATATTCATGTGACACTTCGGACAGTGTCCAAAACAAATTAAGTGCTCTAAGAGTGTTTGCAAAATAAGTACTGACACTTTGCCTAATACGTTTTCCTTAGCCTCTGTCTACATGTATCATTTGGAGAGGATCAAGCATGACCTTTTCATTGCAAATATATGAAGGGTAACTTTTTTATTAGTTTATTTTGACAGATGTTACTTATTTAAATCCTGGAATGATGGATGAATCCAAAAATTGTAGCTGTTTCTTCTGCATTTTCCCTTTCTAACCTTAACTGTAAGATAGTTTGCCTTTTTAAATTGTTAAATATGTGTTTATTGTTTAATCCATAGGAAAAGGTCATAGGAAAAACATTGACAGTTGAAGATAACCAAACAAAGCATCACAGTGTGTCCTAAGTAAGCTTGAAGAATTTAACATTCTGTGTGACAATCATTGCAATAGACGTGAGAAATGTCACTTTTCAGTTTGTCCTAAAATAATGGCAACAGCATGAGTGAGAAGGGGAGTGTGTAAAAAATAGAATCATGATGGTCATAATGTTTATATTTTGTTACATGTTATGACTCTTAAGTCACTTTTTTTACTGAATTAAGTCTTAAAATCATAACTATCAGATGCTTATAAGACCTTGAAACTTTAAGTATTTATCAATAACATGACCTTATTTGGAAACTTATTAGAAATGCAGAATTGGAGATTTAATTAAAGATCCTATAATAAACAGTTTCCATTTTAACAAGATAAATGAATGATTATATAAAATTTAATTTTCTAGAATAGTTGAATCAAGATACCTAGAAATCAGTATTGTGATGGAACAAAAACAAAACAAAAGTCCTATCACAGCTCCACTTCACAGGCTGTCAGAAATAATCCTACTTTATAAGTATAATATTGAGTATATTTTTATTGTGCAAATTTTAAAGTATATTGTACAAATATACTGGTCACTACTCTGGTTCTAATATGCAATTGTGAGCAAAAAAGGCAAAGTTACTATACTTAAGGTGTTAATATTCAAATATATTCCTGAAAAGCTCATGGAATTTCCATATTTAAGAGGAAGAATTTAAGGAAGTTGCTTTAAATATGTGGAATTTTCACTGAAAAATTTTACATATTTGGGCTGTCCTGGCGGTGCAGCAGATTGAGCACTGCACTGTGAAGTATCTATGGAACAACAGGGCCGGTTCAATCCTCGGCTAGGGAGGGGACCCACATGGCACAGCAGACCTCTCCTGCCTCACCTAATGCTCCCCTCAACAGTAGATTTCACTTGATCTGCCTGTTCTGCTCCCCATTCTGTCTCTGGTGAATCCTCTCACCTCCCATGACTCTGGCCTATACCCCAGCTCTTGTATGCATAAATAAATGAATCTTAAAAAAATTTACATATTCTATTGATGTACAGCATTGCTCAGTGTTAGGCACTACTTAGGTCTTGCACAGATTCTGGGACCAGACTGTCTGGGTTCCACAGATTCATCGACTGATAAATAGGGGGATTAATAAAATCTACACTACTATATTGAAAGAATCTATGAGGTTAATATACACAAGGTATTCAGGGCAATGACTGGCATTTGATAAGCCCAATGTAAGTTTGTAAGTGTTATTGCTAGCAAGAATTAATGAAATATTTTTCTTTTTTCCATTTTTGTGTAGAAGAACTTGGATGTAGGCCAGAGGTGCTCAGGGTCAGAGAATTCACCAGAGCCAGAGTGGGGAGAACAGTGGATCTACTGAAATACACTGCTAAGGAGTGCAGCAAGTGAGACAGGAGAGTTCTGCTGTGCCATATGTGGGTTAGCTACCTGGCTACTCAGGTAATAGAGATGATAACACTGAGACTAAACACCTAGGCCACCAAGGAGGCCCCATCTTTCTCTTTTTTAAATATGAATTTTAAGAAATTAGCTCCTGTTTTAAAACATGGGAGTTTTTGGTGACACCAAAACCAGAAATTTCGAAGAGTGCATAGCTCAAAAACAAATTTAAGATGCCATCTGATTTTTGTTAAGTTATATTATGGACATTTTTTAATGTCAAATAATGCCACTCATCTCATTATTTTGTCTTGGAAAATAAAGTTTTTAACTTAAAATATATTTTTAATAACAATTTGCTGAATTTATTTAATGAAAATATTTTCATTTTTTTCAATAAAGGAAATTTTGGGTTTATAGTTCAATTAGTACTATATAAAAATCCTGTAAGTGAGAATTTCAGGGTTTCTCAATACTTTTGAGAGTGCAAAGGGGTAGTAAAACCAAAATATTGGAACTGAAAAAACTAAACCAAAACAAAGCCTAGAAATATGACTGCAGAATTGAAGGGAAGACTGGAAAAGGGACAAAAGGTGGTGTGAGCCTATTTCTCTAAATGGTATATAATTTTATAAACCAAAATAATCTTACAATATGTTTTATAAAAAACAAGATATTTGGTGGGAGAAAGCAGTTTTTGCCATATTGTTGTTTCTCTACCATACTGGAGTCTCTATACAACTGACATTTCTATGCTCTTCTTATCCTTGCAGAGTGGCAGGGAAGGAAAACATAGCAACAGTCTAAGAAAATGTGAAATTCTATGTGGAAAAAAGTTTCCTTTCTAGATCATCTATATTAAGGTACATTAAGACATCACATTTTCTGATTCAGCAAATAGATACAATATCCACTATAATTAATTGAGGGTGAATGTGTACATGGAAGGAGCCACTTTGAACTTTAGTATGAGTCCAAGTCTATCATGTTTTATGGTCAAATAAGCTGAAATCTGTATTAATTATTAGACTCATTTGAGTCATTGCTTTTTTAGAAACCAAATCAAGAATCAGAACTCAAGTTTCTGAGCCCTACTTTTATTAAAACACTATGTATATAAAACATTGACTGTGTTTGCAATTATTATAAATTATGGCTATAATTATATAGAACTGTATGCATGATACCACTCTGAACAAAAGTCTCTACATGAACTAATAAATCTGGAGAGGATCATTGAGAAATTGTAAACACGTGCATGGTATTTGTCAAAAGATTAGGTATAGAGGTTCAACTTCAACTTTCAAAACAACACATGCAATTTTCCCTGTAATATTGGCAAATTATTCAATAACCTGTAACACTATTCATTTTCAGATTCTAAAGGGCTTATATAATTACAACTCAACTTTTAAAACCATATCATTATCCATTCAGTTAATAGAGTGCATTGATAAAAACTACAGTATCCCCTGGTGTACAGTAAAATTGTTAAGCAGGATAATTTATGCAAATTACTTATAGAGTTAATATATGTTAAATATGTTTAATTGCACTGTAGAACTTTATTTGCCACAGCACACACAATTATTTTTAATTATCAAAACAGATATTTTGTAGATTTATTTTCAACCTGTCTCACTGGTAGTTAATACAGTTTTTCTCCTTGCTTCCAGAAATAAATTAAAGAAAACAGATTAATAATTTGTGCCAGAATCTTCTCGTTACTCAAAAGCTTATGTATATTTTAATGTTAATATTCTTCAAGGTTTAAAAGCTACCAAATGTTTTTTGGGCTTTATTTAAAATACACACTTATTACCAAGAGATGGTAAGGAAATTAACAGAAGAACAGCTTAAAGATTCAATGATATTTAAAACTGGGGACTGAAACTAGAAATATAAAGAAAAAAGAGTGCAGCAACTTTTATTTTTATTCTAAATTTTTCTTTATAACTTGATTTTTTAATCACAGATATTATTTTAATGGAAAAATTGAAAAGTGCTTCACAGTACATGCGAAAAAAGAGATATGTTCCATACTGGTAATCTTTCTGGGCACCACCCATGCCTGTTATTTTGATGTATGTAAAAAAAGGTGGCTAAACAATGATTGTCTGCACGGTAAAACTAGAACTAATGATATAAATTAAACCTAAACATCTTTAAATTTTGGGAAAATGTACTTTTTATTAGTTTTGTTTTTCCACATCAGATATTCAGTACTAAGTTTATAACGTATACATATGTATATCAACACAGTCTCACCTCACCCAAAAATATTTCAATGATAATAAGCAATATTATTTTCCATAGGAAATGGTCAGTTTAGAAGTGACCTCTGCCTGTCTACTATATATAAACTCTCAATCCCCCAAATTATAAGTTTTTAATTCACAGCTTACATGGAAAGTAATATATGGCAGGAAAACAGATTACATAATGAAACTCAAAAATACATCCATTTAGTGGTTCACCTTATTTAGTGACATCTTTCATTAAATGAAATAATTCTAAGGAGCATAAAGTGCAATTTAGTGAATAAAATGTCATGTTAAAGAATGCCTATATATATATATATACATATATTTGGGACTTTTGATTGTAAAACATTGGGAATATCTTATTATTGTTGCTGTTGTTGTTATTATTGGGTCAATATTGCCGAGCTGGTAGTTTGCACATGGAGATATCCTTCTGAATTGTCTTTACACCATAAATTCAACTGCTATAATACAACTTTCCCTACTTAACTAATTTCTGGATAACACAAGAGTCCCCAGTGATCTTGTGGGTCTGTTCTATTCAATAGATTACAAATGGATTTAATGCCAAGGAACTTTATTTTTTTTCCTTTGCATTACTCAGTGCCTATGCCAAATATTTTTTAAGTTTTTTAAATATTAGTATTTTTAATTATTTTATTGAAATACACTATTATTTGATTGATATAAGAGGAGATTAAAAATAATGTCCTCTTTTCTAATGTCACAAAATGATGTAATAATGCTGTGAATAACAAATATATTTGAAGCACTTACTATGTGTCAAGCTCTGCTTTAAGGACTTTGCATATATATTAGCTGATTTAATCCTGACATCTCCCTAATGTAGTTATTAATCTTATCTTATTTTATAGGAACTGAGTAGAGAAGTTAAATAATTTGTTCATGGCTGTACATCAAGTAAGGACAAGGTTTTGAAATCAGGCCATTGTATGACAGAATTCATTCTGTATATATTGCCAATTTTCATTAAGGAATGAATCCACCTGAGAGCATTTACTTCTAGTAGAGAGTTGTTAGGAATTTAGCTGTGATGGTTAAATCAAATTAACACACCAAAAAGCAAACTACATACCCCCTTTTATTTTTTTTAAAGATTTATTTATGCATACAAGCACTGGGGTACAGGCAAGAGGTGCGAGGAAGTGAGAGAATCCAGCAGACAGAGCAGGGGGCAGAATAGGCAGATGGACCGAAACACACTGCTAAGGGGAGCAGCAGGTCAGGCAGGCGAGGTCTGCCTGAGCCATGTGAGTCACCTCCCCAGCAGGCAGCAGGGATCGAATTCGTGCTGCAGTGGCTGAGGTTTGCTTCATAGTGCGTTGCTTAACACACTGCACCACCAGTGAGGGCCCTACATACCTCCTTTGAAAGCTGTCTTTTGTCTCCAGAAGTGACTAGTGGTCAGTGCAGGTATGCATAACATGGCCTACTAATGGTGGAAGAAAAATATTAAAATTTCTCTTTGTTACTATATTCATCCGTTCATTTTTTAAAAAGATTTATTTATGTATACAAGCACGGGTTACAGGCCAGAGGTGTAGGGGTGAGAAGACTTACCAGAGACAAACTGGGGAGCAGAACAGGCAGATCTACTGAAATACACTGCTGAGGGGAGCACAGGCAAGGCAGGAGAGGTCTGCTGTGTCGTGTGTGTCACCTCCCTGGCCAGGATCAAACTTGTGCTGCAGTGTCTGTGGATGCTTCATAGTGTGGTGCTTAACCTTTTGTGCCACCAGGGAGGCAGGCCCCTCATCAAGTCTTCTTAATTTAGGAGGTGTTTTCTGTTTTGTTTAAAAATAAACTTTTATAGTATAATAATATGTATATGATTTACAAATGGTAAATAAATACTGGTGGCACCTACATGTATTTAAAACGTGTGATTTATATAGTATAGAAATAATTGTCTTATATAAGCTTAACAGAAATTAGGATAAAAAAGTTATTTGCTAATATCTGCTAAAGAATGTTGAGTAATTATGTATTTTTGAGCCTTTTTTCCTCCTCTGTATATTGGGGATATTATGTACCTCAATAGTTTTATTATGTTGACTAATTATCATTTAAAAATTAGTGAATTTTTTTAGCATAAAAATATCTACAGGACACCTAGCTACTTAAGTATTACTTACAAACATTTCCAAATGCATTTTGAGTATCTGGGGAAATCCCATGCAAGAAAAGCTTTTTGCAGGGAATCTTCTGGGTTATATTTATGATTTTGTCATGGTTATGTCAAATGGTTGATCTTTGGCATGGCTAGCATAAAACACACAATTCCTGGGAGACAAATAATGTCCTAGAGGCAATGTCTCTGCCAGTTTACTTCCTGCTGCTGATACTTCTGAAGTGCATTGATAGGCTTTTAGAAAGCTGCACTAGCTTCTCACTAGGCAGATCTGAGCTTGGTCCAAAGAAACAAACAAATAAAAAAACACAGTTGTAAAGGAATAAAGCTGGTTTCACTTTCTTTTAAAAGTCCCCATAGAAAATTCAAAATGAGAAATCAATTGAGTTAGTAATATAGGATATTAATATACCCAAATAATAGACGCATAGTTTTTCTGACAGTGTCCTTATCATCCCAAGTGCAAATTTCAGTGTTTCCAATATCACTTTATATTTGAGCCTAGTAAGCCTAATCGTTAACTTTTATCTCAGATTTGAATATTAATAAAATAGGTGCATCCTGGAGAGTTTTTTTTTTCCATTTTCTGTATTTTTTTTTTTTTGATGTGTAACACCATGTTAGCTGCAAATGTACAATATAAGTGGAAGTTTTTACTTTGAAGGAGAGAGAAAGAGTACTTTATTTTTTTAAAAGATTTATTTATGTATACAAGCAAAGGGGACAAGCCAGAGGTTTGGGGGGTGAGAGGATCCATCAGAGACAGAGTAGGGAACAGAACAGGCGGGTTGACTGAAATACACTGCTGTGGGGAGCACTGGGTGAGGCAGGAGAGGTCTGTCCATGGCAGGCCAGCAGCAGGGATCCAACTTGTGCTGCAGTGGCTGCACTGGCTTCATAGTGCGTTGCTTAACCCATTGTGCCACCAGGGAGGCCCCTAAAGAGTACTCAGACAACAGAGCTAAAGGAGTCCATCACCAATGACTCCTTTAAACTGAAACAAATGAGTACTGGTTAACAACTCAATAGCATACAAAAGTGTAAATCTAGCTGGTAAAGTTAAATATGTAGTAAGATTCAGAATAATTTAAAGTTGTAAAAAATGGTGGGTTAATCTCAAAAGCTACATTATTGTCTTTATTTATAAAAGAGATACATATTTCCCAAAGATTGCTCAATATGTCATCAGTCCTCCATTTTTCTATTGTTAATAATACATTCCTTGATAAAATATGTTTAGAAAATAAAGCAGTTCAGTACCTCCCTGGTGGCACAAGGGGTTAAGTCTCAGTGCTATGAAGCTATTCATAGCCACTGCAGCATGAGTTTGATTCCAGGCCAGAGAGGTGACCAACAAGATGGAGCAGACCTCTCTTGTCTCGCCCACTGCTCCCCTTAGCTGTGTATTTCAGTAGATCCACCTGTTCTGCTTCCCGCTATGTCTCTGGTGAGTCCTCTACACATTTCTCTACACCTCTGGTATGCACCCTAGCTCTTGTATGCATAAATAAATGAACCAATCTTTTTTTTAAAAAAATAAGCAGTTCACAATAGTGTAATATGTTAAAGCTAAAATGTATGATATTTTTATTTCCCAAATTTATCTGAACTAGAAAGCATTTTGTTTTCTATTTGCTACCATCACAAGTGACTAAATTGTAAAAAACAGAATATAAAATACAAAGATACAGATGTCTGATTAACACTTTTTAATAATTTAAATCAGAATATTAGAAGATTCCAAAATCAAAATGAAATGTCCACAGCCTTTGTTTGCCAAAATAACTTAGCTATTTGCTAAAAGAAATTATGTGTTCATAAGCCTTCTTTGGGAAGGCAGCTGTTTAGTAAACATTAATTCATTCATTCATGCATACAAGAGCTGGAATAAAGGGCAGGGGTATGGGGGGTGAAAGGATTCACCAGAGACAGAGCTGGGGACACAACAGGCAGATTGACTGAAGTACACTGCTGAAGGGAGCAGTGGACGAGGCAGGAGTGGTCTGCTGTGCCTTTTGGGTCAGCTCCCTGGCCAAGGATTGAACTCTTGCTGTAGTGGCTACAGATGCTTCATAGTGTGGTGCTTAACAAATTGTGCCACCAGGAAGTCTATTTATTTTTTAAGATTTATTTTTTTTATTTATGCATACAAGAGCTGGGGTGTAGGCTAGAGGTCTGCTGCACCATTTTTGTTAGCTCACTGGGTCTTGCAGTGACTGTAGATAGCTGTAGATAGTGCTGAGACTTAAAGCACTTGCACCACTAGGGAGGCCTCCAAATGTGTTTTTTAAATTGACCTTACACTGCTTTCATCTGGTAGTAATGGGATATTTATATTAAGGTCAGAGGAAGATACCATAGCAACATTCAAAATAATGATTTAGTGTATACACAGCACTCATAACTTCAGTGTCCTTCATCCCCTCTACCAGAATTATTTAATGTATGTCCCACCCCATACAAAAAAAAAATGACATGAAGAGAATGTAATGCCATTTTATTTGTAGCTGCATAGTTTATTATCTCATGTAATTCCTTTTAACAATTTGATGGGCAAGGTATTTCAAACTACCTTCCCAATGCAGAGGTGTGCAAAATATTCACATAGCTGAGCGTCAAAGAATTTAAGGAAAATCACTGGGAACTGAAGTGTATGAGGAAGGAGGGGTAGAATACGGGTATCTATGAGCAGTTTTCAGTACCAGAAACCAGAAACCTAGAGTCTTGGATAGCAAAGGAAATGAAGAGGTCTAGAGACACCATCTGTGGAATTTAGGGACTTCTACATTGAACTAAATTAACTTTTGCATATACACATGCAAAAATTTCCATAAGTACACATTAACAACTTTAATAGTCAAAAACTGGAGATGCTTTAAATGCCTAACAACTTAGATGTCTATCAATATTTATATATATTGTCATATACAAATATATATCCTTAGATAAATTCTATAACTTGAGAGCAAAATGCAGAAGTATTCAGAAAGGATTCTAATTATATATAGTGTTAAATAGTTAAACAGTGCTATTTATTTGTTTTAAGTTATTTATATAGGAAGAGTATTGAGGATATAATTATTAATTATGTAGCTAGTAATATGAGAAAATGAAAGGATAATGTAGTTTGGAAACATAATACAAGAGGTTTAAATTATTTTGAATTAACAAGATTCCATATTTAAGATAAATTCTAAATACAAGAAAGTTTACTTTATGTCTTATGTTTCAAATACTAAAATAAGTAAATACATTATTTAATATCTCACCAAAATGTCTTCAAGTATCCCTACCCTAATAGTTTATTTAACCTAATAGTCTTTGGTCTTTGAGTTTGAGGACTGGTGACTTTCCAATGTAATATAGAAAAAAACCTTTGCCAAACCATATTTTCTAATAAATTATTAGTTTCCTTTTTTGAAAATGAATTTAAATAAATGACTTGAGTATTGATAAAATGTATTTTGGTTTAAGGTAGTCACACACTTGAAATTAATAAAACATACTCTTTTGTTCTTATTTTTTTAAGACCACTAGGTCAATTAAAACAACCTTAATTTTATTATTTAACAGGCTCATGTCTAATGCCTTCAGAATTCTTCCTTTGGAAGTTTACGTTATTTCCTCAATTCTCCAAATCCTTTCTTCTCCAAAGCTGAGACTGAAGGGGGTGGTGAGATGTTGTTCAGGGCAGTAGAAGTGGAATTAAAATAGTGCTTATTGTAATGATGCAAACAAAGTGTTGGTTCAATTAATATTGATGACTGAAAAGTGCTGTGAGAAAGTGGAGTAAACAAGTTCTTGGAGGGTCAAATGCCTGGAAAAGAAACCATTAGTTTTTGTCATTAGTGGTTCCAGCAGTATCATTGGTCCATTACTACTTTTTTTTTTGTGAAGCCTTTAGGACCAACCAGCTCAGCATTGCCAAAAACATTAATATGACCACAACTCCACTTCCCAAACCCTGACTTCAAGGGAGAGATAGTTTCAAATATAAAATTGTAACATGATTCCACATTTTGGGCTTGATTATTTTAAATATGATTATTTTATTTTGAATTCAGGTAAACTTACTGATAACTAGGGTGGAAATTTGATTTCTATTAAGCCTAAGGTTATCATTAAATACAAAGTTCAAGTGTACAGTGGAAATCTCTCAACTTTAAACTTTTAAATGTAAGCTAATATTTTTTTTTCATTATGTAAGTCATGTAAAAATCATTGCAACACAGAAGGATCAGTTTATGGATATTGTACAAGAGAAATAGGGAAATCAGTGTGAATATAAAAATTTCCTGATAAAATGTTTTTTCCTATTTTGTAAATTCTGTACTTTAAATCACTTCAACAACATAACATATTAGACATAAATTTTATAGTGAGTATATAGAGTAAGAGAAGTAGGACATGGTCATTATTTCAAAATCAAATACTAATAGATTGTTAGAAAGGTTTATATCCAAGAGTTCACAAGGCTTGAACTAGCAATACATTCACTTGCATATGCTTTTGGAATTATAAATACACACATTCACACATGGATAGCTATTCTACTTGTGATCCATATTTTATTACTTTAACCTTACATGTAAGACAATTGTCTGTTTTATATGCAGGACCTCAACTGTTCGTCTACAGAGGTGATGTAAAATTTCTACTTGAATAGCAATAAATCATGTTAATTCAACCCTAGTCAAATATAATTGGTAGAGAAGATGGAAGAAGAATAGGAATGAGAATGGTCAAAACAAACTATCAAATACTGTAAGAATTGACCTAATTGAAGTGATGTGCTAATATTAAGTATTTCCAGTTATAAAAGCAGAGCTCAGATCAACAGGAGTGTTTGTACAATCACAATAATCTGTTGATAATAAAAATAAAGGATAAAGTAATTTTGTACGTTTTGATTTTAGTACGGTGTTCTTGTTTGTTTGTTTTTTTTTTTTTACAAGTTCAGTGAACACAACTCAATTAGTTTAAAACATGAGGTGAAAATGGACTGCCTGCCAAAGGTTAATGAGGTAAAAATGGGTTGCATTGAAACTACAGGCAGAGTTCACAGATTGATGGATTAGGAACCCATTTTATTCAGTCTTCTTTTCTCAGTGTTCTGTTCTCAAAGTGAGGCATAGTGAATTTGGGCTTGTCTATCAATGCCTCAAAGCTGGTATGAATATCTAATATAGACACAAAACTCAATCTTTCTCATAAAGTCCATTTTATTAGAGATAGTGGATGACCTATCTAAGCAAATGCCTGTTTTCAGTATGTCTACCTCACTATCAAAAAAACATCTGGCAAATGTCGTTGTCCTTATGTGTGCCTCTATGCATTTTCCAAAATCCCCTAATTTTTATTCACCAAAAAAGCTAAGAACTTATTAATAAGCAAAGAGGAAATATGAGGCATTTTTTTCTTGTACAAATGTAAAATAAATTTTAGAATCTTCTATTTGACAAGTTAGAATTCAGACATCTGGGAGATGCTAACCCCTGGTTGCCCAGTAATTTATTTCTTGAATAAAGGATTTTTTTTTTTTAATCAAAGACTTTGCAGTTAACGGTAAAGTTCCCAACCATGATTGAATCCAACAGTCTATTTAGCATCCTGCAGTCACTTCATAGTTCCAATATAGTATCTTTTTTAGGGGTGAGTGAGAGATTCTGTTTGAACAGATTCATTCCCCTTTCCTTAGAGAGGTGTTGTGTTTGATTCTCAATCTCCATGAAGTGTAATTGGGTACTGAGATAAGCAGATTGGTTATGTCGACCGTGTGATAGGCACTACAGAGTGCCAGAAGATATGATTCATTGGTTTTAATAATGTTCAGATGAGCCACCCTGGAGAATATCATGTAAAATAAATACCATGTAAAATAAAGGCATATTTTAGATTCCAGAATTGTTTAGAATTCCTACTTACAAAATAAATTGACTAGGTCTGAAAATTACTTCTTGTTCATTTGACTGTATTTGACTATGAGGAAATTCTTTGCAGAATAGCTGCTGATAAATTTGAACACTGATGATTTTAAGGAATTATTACATATGGGGTAAGGATATTCTGAACAGCTAATTTAATATGTCTATTTGTTCTTAAAGTATTGTCTATCCCATTTAGTCCCATAGCTTGTGAACTGTACTGTCCCAAAGCTAGTTCCATGCATCTAACTTTCTTAACAAGCATCATTAATATTTCTCTTTTAGTTATTTGAAAGATAAGGGATCTGAATGCTGAGTTACTTTGTAGAACATGATCCTGAAATTATTTTAATTTTATCAGCGCACATTTTTGTGCAACATCTCAATCACATCTTTTTTTTTCCTTTTCCTTTACCCTCCATATCTTCATCATATTGAAATCGTGCTAGTTTGTTTTCTATAAATGAGACAACCATATTAAATAGTGTCCCCTACATGATCAAAAAATAATAATCTGGACTTCATTAAAATTGAAAATATTTGCTCTGCAAAAGACACTGTGAAAAGAATAAACACAAAATTAAAAACATTAACTTGAATAAAATGTTCACTAAATACACACTGATAATGGATATGTATTAGTCAGCTTACACTACCAGGAGAAAATAATATAGACTAGGTAGCTTAAACAACAAACATTTATTTCTCACAGTTCTGAAAGCTGAAATCTCCAAGGTCTGGGTTTTGACAGATGCACTGTTTGATGAGGACCCTCTTCCAGATTTCAGACTCTCAGTATCTTGTGTCCTCAGATGGCAGAAAGAGGGCAAAAGAGTTCTCTGGGGTTTTATTTGGACACTATTTACAAGGTTCCCTACATTATAAAGTAATATTTCCCCAAGTTGCAGTGATTGTATTTCTCTTTTTATGGAAAATATATGGAAGATTTGAAAACTAAGGATAATATACCACATACTATATGTAAATGGGAGAGGTAAATTATTTTTTAGTTTTAATAGTATAAGTTAGAAAGTATATTTTTAATCCAGGAATAATGAGTTTTTTCTTTCATGATATAGTTGAGAACATAATTCTTAGAAGGATTCAGAGGCCAATTCTTTGATCAGAGAGACAAAATTTGGAATGAATTGTGATGTGTATCATGTGTGGGTTGGGTGTTGTTTACAACTTGTAGTATGTGCTCATTATCAGTGTTTTAAATAAATAGAATTCTACTTTATACTTCCCAAGATAACTTGCCTACAATAATGATTGTGGTCATTATGACCCCCTTCTGGTGTTCTAAAAGTTTCCTGATATTTCAAATTGGCAAAACTACCTCAAATTCCATGCTGCCAGTTGTTGCTCAAGCATAGAAAGTTTCCACATACAAACTGTATAACACCTTACCATTCCAACAATTTGGGGCTCAGTCTTTCGGGAACTATCCCATTGAGCTTGCTTGTATGACATCTCTCTCTCTTCACCAATCTGAGAGGCTTATGTTTCTCTGAAAAATTGCCATAAAAGTGACACTTTTCATGACTAAAATTAATGGGTGTTCTTAAAATATGGATAACATTTCACATGAAGAACATATATCATATACATATCATCATATGTGAGTGGTGATTTTGGAGAATTTAGATTCTCAAACTGAACTTAATATTGTCTCATAAAAAGTGATCTGAGGGAAGAAAATATCCAGTTGATAAACAAAGTGTACTACTCATAAAATGCAGTATTGGTTCTGTACTAGTGCTAGTGAAAAGCAAAGTAGTGTAAAGACAGGTAAGAAGAAGGAAGAGAGGTGAATGGCTCTGGGATGGGAGTAGGTCACCTGATTCATAAGAATGAAAATGATAGAAAGGTACAAGTTTGAATGTGTGTATCATATAGACAAGAAAGAGAAAACAATTATCTTTAGCTCCCATGACATAAGCTTTGGCAAGCTGGATAATAAAAGTATTTAAACACTTGGTTTGTCTTAATGATACCACAGTTATGGAGCATATGAACACAAACTCTTTATAACCAGATTTCAAACAACTTAATATTAGATTTATGAGGAGACCCAAGATCAGTCAGAGCTGAACCATTCTGTAAAGTCAATGCAAAAACAGAAACTGTGGATTTACAGTACCTCTCACTTTCAGATCTGACCCAGAACATTATCTTCACTATTAACTTCAATAAATGTAAACCAAAGAGAGGGAGGCAAGATGCTCTCAATTACTATGCTCAACTCTAATCTTAGCACACTGAAATTGGAATGTAAAAGAATAACAATTCAGTGCAGATTTTTTAAAAAAATCTATTCAGATATAAATGGTGCGTGAATGGAATTTAGTAGAGCATTAAACAAAGCAAAAAATACAAAACATTAGTCTTTTTAGTATAAGTCTTCTCAAAGTTTCCTTCTAGGAGGTGTAGGAAAAGGGAAATAGGGCTGAGACACAATGCTACATAATTTTACTATAATAAACGTGATGGATGATTTATTGGGTTTAACAGTAGAACCTAAGATAAATATCTAAGTCAAATATGAGACAAGAGTTGAGGTGTGAAAAACAAAAAGAATTGAGGTGTGGCATCAGGGAAATTTTTATGTGTTTCTGACTTTTGTTTGTTTATCCAGAAGTGATATTTACAAAAGGTATGAGGAAGGACTCTCCAAATGGGAAAGATACATATTTCAGTCTATCTGTTTTGTTCCCCACTCTGTCTCGGTGGATACTCTGGGGTACATCTCTGGCCTGTACCCCAGTGCTTATATGCATAAATAAATAAATCTTAAAAAAATAAAAAATATATATATAAAATACCCTGTTGTTTTCTAGCCTATAAATTGCCTGTATGTATTTTCTGTTGCTGAGAAGATTCAATAATCATGGTTCTTTACTAGTTTGATGTCTTTGTCATTTCTGAACTCAAGCATATGGTTTCCTTAAATGTACAGAAATAGGAAATGGGTAGTGCAGTTTTGAAATTTTAGAACTGTTACAATTTTTATTTACAAATAATGTTCAATTTCTTCTGTATTCTACTTGAGCATAAATGATGACTATATAATAAATAATAAACAAGTAAAGAGGACTTGTCAACTACAAGTGACACATTAAAATGTCAAGTGTATACTCATGATGCAGACAGAAGTCAATATGATCTGATGGCCTCCCAATGAAATGCATGTGATGTCCATACTAATTAACTTATAAAGCAGACTGATACTTGAGTTTATCTGAGCCAGAAAGACTACCTACTGTCAAGTAATTCAGTACTACCCCCTTTAATTGCAATTTATTCCAACAACCACAATTTATTGATCCTAGCATACACTTATGCCACAGCAGTATCATTATTTGACTTTATTTTAACAGCTTCAAAAGGTTAGAAAGAAACCACTGTGAAAGAGACCATTAAAAAGTTGAGTTGATAACATTGCTTCACATTCTATGCTGAAAAGCATTAACTTTATCATAAGGAATTATATAAAAGAAGAAAAAAGAACACATATTTATTTGGCTCTTAATATGATCCTGTGCTTTCTCATAGTAATTATTACTTCGTAATCATGAAAAAAGAGCACACAAGCAAAGAGGATCAATATTATTTGAATTTTACAGATAAGTTGCAGCTTTTAGACAAGTTAAGTAAATTCTCCAGAAATGTGATTAAATGTTAAAACCATTTACCTGACTCCAAAGCACATGTTTAATTCTTTCAAAACTTTTCACCATGGATATTCTACAATATTATCATTGTCTTGACACATTCTTAGTAATAGTGAAAATCTGAAGACAACTTATCCATATGCAAGTTGAGTCAAATTTGGTCTTTAAAACATAATTATCAGTATCTGATTGCTTTCATTTGTTAACTGTATTGCCTTTTATAGAGAAATATACATTATCTTTATTAATCCTTAGGATTATAGAATTTCACATTGGCATTTACAGCTAATTAGATAATATTTAATTACATATAATACAACTTTTATAGCTTCAAAATAACTTTCATAAATAATAGTGATTATTACAGATTGTTGTAAAATCTCACAATCACTTTTCTCACATTAAAGATGGCCATTTTATTTTTATTTAACATATTTTGATGAAATGTATATGTGTTAAGACATACAATTTGATGATTTGAAAAGTGTATACAATGTGAATTGTTCACTGCAATTAAACTAGTCAACATATCCATGACCTCATATAATTAGTATTTTTGGGTGTGTGTGTTGCAATTCTTATGATCTATCCTTATTTTACATGCCTTGTACAATTTTTAAAAAGAGCCACGTTGTTGTAAATTTATCTCTAGAACTTACTGCATAACTGAGACATTTTATTCATTGATCATCTCCCTGTATTCACTTCCCCCAGCCCTTGATAACCATTATCAATTTTCTGATTTTAAAAGCTTGCCAATTTTGAATTCTACATCTTAAATGAGAACATTCAGTATTTGTTTTTCTGCATCTGACTTAATTCCACTTACAATAATATTCCCCAATCTTATTTATACTGTCACAAGATTTCCTCCTTTTGTAAGGATGACTACTATTCCAGTGGTGTGTGTGTGTGTGTGTGTGTTACATTTTATCATCCTTTCTTCTCTCATTGAATATTGAAACTATAAATTGAAAGAACTGTCAGCATGGCCAGGGAAAACAGTATGAAGTGTCCTCAAAAAAATTAAAATAGAATTTCCTTATGTTTCAGTCATTCCATTTCTAGATATACATCCAAAGGATATGAAATAAGTATCTCAGAAAGATCACTTTTATGTTCATTTCATGTACTATGATTGTACTGTACTATGTATTCATCTAGGAAGACATAGATATAACTTAAATATACCCTGAAGGGTAAAACGATAACTTTTGTAATAAATTATGTATCCTTTGCATAGACCTAAGTGACAAATTAGATTTCACAATTCTTCAAGAGTTCTGTCAATCCCTGATTAGGTTTAGTCTGACCTACAGGAAGAGACCAAAGGGTGATGATTCCAAAGTTTGTATAATCCAGAGTTTCTCTCATTTTTGTGCTTTCATTTTTGTACTCCCATAAAATTTATTTCATAGAATAAGCCAATTTTAAATAATTAACTTAAAAAAATGACTCATTTTCTGCAGGTGAAGAAAATGGAGACTCAAAGAAGTAAAGGACCTGCCTCAAAGCCACGCTAACAGTAAGTGTTGTCTGCTGATCTAGAATCAGTTGTGAACTGGTTGAGGACATTTTATTCATTGCATCCTTCATTGCATAATAATAGCTTTTTATTTCAGAAAAATTGTATAAAATGTGTTAATCCCTGTTTAGACAATATTTGGCACTAATTACAAGTCATATGTGTTCAGTTCAACTCTTACATTTTGAAAATTGATTTATACTTGAAATTTGATTTTGAAATAGTTATTTGAAAGTTGATTTATAGAATGTTCTGTTTAAGAAGATGGTGTAGCACTTAAGATGGTATAGCAAAAGAAAGCTAGTGTTCCATATGATGACTTCCCATGTCTTTGTTACTCAATATGAACCTTCCCACTTAATCTTCACAAAAATATAGTAAGATATATGGCTTTATACCTATTTTAGAAATAAATAATGTTTCTAGATAGTTGATATTTTGGTTCAAGTATATAGAGTTTGCTATTTGATATCACAGTTATTTTCATATCTAAATCACTATGACTTAAAGATCTCCACTTTCTGTACTATGTAATTTCTGTACAAAGGCAGGTATCAATACAAATAGCACATAATTCCAGACCAGTGTGATTTAATGAGTTTTATGATACAGTGCAAGTTCAAGAGAAAGCTGCATAGTGAAAAATCAGGTTGAGTTGACACTGTAAAGTTTGATATGCTCTTAACTGTTGTTACTCAAATAGAAATTATTTAATGGCATGTTGTTATGAAAACAGTAGGTGTAATGGTATCTTTAAATTAGTGTAAAAATATTGGCAAACCATATACAAAATGAAGTTTCAGGTAGAGATAACTTGATAAATGGTTAAGGTAAAATAGATTGAACAATTCAAATAGGAAGGTTTAACTTGAAATGTTATAATACAGAAATATTGTTGAAAAAGCTTCATTGCATTTTGAGTTGAATGGGATATAGATAGCTAGGTTTGGATAAAGTAATCTTCATTCAAGAGGCGAATATAAGAAGCATGGGGTGGAAATGAGTAGGGACATTTAGCACTGGGTGCTAGGTTAAATCATAAACTGTGATAAGGCAAAGTAAGATATTATTTCAAAAGGCTGAACTGAGGTTTGTTGGTGGATGTCTTTGAAGCCTGATTTGAAAAATATAATATATTTTAGTATATAAACAAGTTATTAAAGGCCTTAGTCTTTTGTTACTGCTTGTTCCAAACTATACATTCCTATATTCAAAACTGTGCTTTGGAAAAAATGTTTACTGAATAACAAGGATGAACACTTCTCAGAAAAGGGGCCAAATAGTGGTTGTGAAAAAATAATAAGAAAAAAATCATCATTTAAACTTTTTATATTTTAAAGATAAAATATCTCCCTTCTCTAGTAGCTATAATGACCCAGATTTCTATAGAAACTTTGAGGAGCAACTATTAGTGATTATATGTACCATATTTTAGGTCAGTCTTGTATCAAAGATAAAATTTCATAGAAATTATTTCCTTTTTCCCCTTTCAATTGTCCTTTTCTTACTAATTATTTGTTGAATGATTAATGATTCCCTGTGAATATGCCCTTCCATCTTGAAAATTCCTGCTACATAACAAGGAAGGTAATATTATGATTGATTTTTCTTCTCCTGAAATGTCTAGAGAATTCTCAGAGTGAAAATTATCCTTATGCTTTGAAGACCCCTGCTTACTTAAAAATTACATGTCACACTGAAGAAGGAAAAGCTAAGATATACTTGGTTTTCTTCTTAGGGGCATCAACTGATAGGAATAGCTGTGCTATCCTAATATCTTTTGCTGTGATAACATAGGGACAGCAAAGATAGGAAAACATTTATTAAACTGAAAATTAATTAGCTTCTAGGTTAACTGCTCAGTTTTAACACACAAGCAGAGGAGGAGGAATTCTGAAAACTCTCTCCCCTCAGGTATGATAACCAATACTGGACAACTGCTGCTCCAAATTAGTATTCTTTCTTAAACATCTAGTACTTTTCCCTCTTAGAACCCTTCATACTGGCATTATATGTATGTTTACCAAAGCTGAAAAGAAACATCAAGACAATAACATGCTGCTTCCTAACTAAGACCTGTTAAGTTAATGGCAACTATACTTTCACCAATTTCATCTTGCTTAGTTGAATTCATACACATGAAACTTCTTTAGTTTGTGTGTGTGACCCTATCCTCCTCCCTATCAGAAATGATGTTATTACTTTTTAAATTCACCCCATATACTGTTTTCTATCATTCATCTTTTCATTCTGTTATTTAACAAAAAGGCGTATGTAAGTATAGGTATGTATGTTTGTGGTTTCAAATGTCACATCTAGTTAAGAAAACCAACTAATAAATTTTAAAGGCAAAATAATATAGTGATCTCAAGTGATGTTTGACAAATGCAAGTACACATTCTAGTTCTGCTGTTTGAAACTCTGAAATTTTGGGTAAGTGTCTTTAATCACCAATACTCCTCATGTAAAAAAATAGTTGTAACTATATAAGACAAGGGTATATGTAAAGTGTTTAGGACAGCACCTGGAATATACATCTGAAATTTACGATTATTACTGTATAACTGATGTTAATCAAGTTTAATGTTAATAGTATATTATGATAAAGAAAACTGACTTTCAAAAAAAATATTTAATTTCTGTTTGTTTGCTCTGTAAGCAACACAGCTGCTAAGTATAGCTTCTTTGTATTGAATTTCTATCCTGCCTTCTTTGAGGGAATTTTTTTTTTTTTTTGGCCTATTGCTCCAAATATAGGTTATTACCTCTCAAAGGCAATATTTTCTTTCCACTGAGACCTTTTTTTACTATACTAGTTCATATAAACATTTCTAGACTTCTAAGAAAGCAGGACTTTGATGTAGGGCCTATTCAAGTAAACTGTCTATATAAGATTTGACATTTTGTTTGGTCAGATGTTTGTAATGTAAAGGTGAGTTAGAGTTTGTGGTGGAAAAGGAAAGTAACTTTACACCTTTATCTATAGAGGTAATAAGATCAAAATAACCCTAACTATGACAGTAAAGGTTTGGAGTGAGCACTGAATACTGCTAACACTGTGGCACACACAAAAATTATTTGCTGGGTCAATATGTGCATTAATGACTTGTAATGGACATTGCTTATTTCTGTCTAATGTATCTGTGAAAGTATTCTAGCCTATCATTCAAAGGTTATATCAACTTGGATAGAAATTGAACATTGTATTTCAGGCTGCTATCTCTAGAATAAGTTTTCTGGCTTTTGAATATTACTCACAGGCTACACAGGTGAGTTTGTCAAGGACTGAAATATGACAATAACTCTCTGTGACTCCTGGTAGTCAGTTGTGCCTGGAACTTGAGCCTTGTTTGCTGCTTGTAACAGTGATGCTTTTGCTAGACTGTGTGGTATTCCATTTACAGTATTTTTTTAAATTTATATATCCCAATTTTTTTTTTTTTGGTTAAAAAATAGAATGAGATTCATATGATAGAAATAAAAGTTTTTTTCATAATTCCTTATTATTTACGTAAAAATGAGATAAAACATTTGCTTCTCCCCAAGATGATAAATTAATGTTTCGCAGTACAGTGAATGTTTCAAAGAACAAGAGTTGATGAAAAAATGTTTTAACAAAGAGAATATCATAATAATGTGGGAGAGAAATGGGGTATACCTGTGGATGTTTGAATGACCTGATTAGCATGTCCTCCTGTGCATGTCCCCTATAAAAACATTCACTCATAGGGTTGTCTAAAGTATTAAATTAGTAAATGCATGTGAAGTTAATAACACATTATATAAGTTTTGATCTTAAGTATTGTTAAGTTTATTGACTAATTTTATCTTAAGTAAATCTAAAGTTTCTGGTTTCTTGAACTTTCTAAATTATAACTTAAAAAATGAAGCATAAGTTCATATACAAAGCTTCATTTTATATCTAAATTTGCAAGTGAACATTTTCCATATAAAATGTTATTAATTTGCATAGCTCATATTCCTTTACACTCTGCTTGATATTTTTTCCACATAAATTTCATATCCACATGCTCAGTGAGTTTTTAGATACACTTCTTTGGAACTATCTAAATTCACTGGAAATGCAGAATTGCAAGAACAATCTTCTAAGTCGGTGGTATATCTGCAAACCTATATATCTATATCTATTTTCAACTGTAATTTTTTTAGAAACTTTGAAATAAAATTTTTTGGAATTATGATTTTGGGTTATAAAGGGAATCATTCTCTGTGTTCTAGGCTGGCAAATAGTCAAATAAGCATCAGGCAGATTGATAAGAGAAAAATTAAAAATAGATTTTAGTGATATTATGTATATAGCCTGTATATATAGCACAGGCTCAGCATTACATAGTAACTTGTTCAAATTACTTCAAAAAACATCTTATATAGTTTAACTAGGTCAAGATGGTTTGGGGAATGGAGGGAGAAAAAAGGGAAGGTTAGTTAGGGAGATTTTACAAAAGGTACAACAAACAGTATGCTTATTTACTTATGCCTTTTTCCATTTTAAAATATATAAGGAAATTAAGTCATCCTGGGAGAAAACTCTCAGAGATAAGTATATATATAAGTGTCAGAGCAACCTCCATCCAGCCTTCAGAGCCTCTTTAATGAAATAAAACATTGTCAAAAAGACATACGTTGAGGGGGCAAATACTTGCTCCTGTATACAACCAAATGCTTAAACATTTTATGTGATATTGAGGGGGGGAATTCTGTTCTACAAATGGAAGTTACTAAGGATTTAAAAGTAAAATTTAATTTATAATTTTATTTAAAAGTAAATTTAATAATTCATTCAAATTAATGAACAACAACAAAAGAAACAGGCCACTGTGTTTTAAAGATAAGAAACTGAAAATGTCTCTTGTTTAAAGGATACATAACTTAACATAATTTTGCATATGCGTATATTTGTTGATATTGCAGTTGAAAACACCCTTCATTCAAAACCCTATGGGCTATTCATTACTTCCCTATTGCACATCTGGAAGGATTAAATCCTTATGTTTATAGAGAATGACCTTCATCTTAATTGCCAAATTCCAAAGTTATCTTTTATAGCATGGTTCTAATATTACTTTCCTGATTTTATCATTAGGGTTCATATCTCTTCCCTCTGAGATGTTAATTGTGTTGTTCTGATATAACTCTTGTCCATCCTGCACTGTAGTTAATCATAGACTCTTTTTTGGTCACTAATGAAAAGGGCAGTTTTCATTGTGCTTACTTGTTTATTTTTTTAATGTTCTGATCATGTGATAGACATAAAGATTGTGTGGACCTAATTTTCTTAACTGTTGGAACATTCATAGCTACCAACCCCAGTTCTTACTTGTGACTTAAATTCATCTGAATGTGAAAAAAAGCAAAGTTATGTGTGCTGTTTGCTTGTGACCAGGTGGCACCAAGGAACCTCAAACTATTAAGGGTCACATGCTCTGAAAGGGATGTTGCCACCCATCACACAAAGACAAAGGATGCAGAGTCTTAGTATGAAAGATTTGTATGCATAGACAGGGAAGAGAGGATATTCTTAGTAAATGTTTCCCATCAAAACTTCCAAAATTACCCATCACCAATGTACAGTTACAGCCAAATAAGGTCTGTTCTAAAGGGGGCTGCTGAGACCTGAAATCTTGCCTCATGCCTAAGGTAGCTTCCTGGAGGAAAGAGCAAGAAAGTGATAAGGCAGGTCTTGGACAAATGGAGTAAAGTAAATAAACATGTAGAATCAAGTAAATAAACATGTAGAATTGTCTCTGCCAAGGATAGCCTTTTTGCATGCCCCACCCACATATTTCTTTCAGGTGCTTTAGCATCTCTTCTCCAAGTCCCTGGGTACAGTCAAAGTCAGAGAAATAAGGGATTCTCCAGTGTTTTGCCCTCCTGAGATGACTTTGATGACTATGGGAGCCAGTGCTCTCCAGAACTCTTGCTCTTTGTTTTTCCTTTCTTACCTTCTTACATCTAGACTCTAGGATACACTCTTAACTTTATTTTAGTATAATGTCTGTTAGGATTCTACAATTTTCTTAACATTATAAACATTTGTCTTAATTTCAGACACAAAAAGCATAGTATTACTCCACTAACCATGTGCTAATGTCTAACTTATTTATGTTTGCTTGTTATATTTTAATAGAGTTTTTATAGATTCTTTTGCAAAATATAGTTTTCTAGAAAGAGAGATATACAAAACACTAAGCTCTGACAATTTTAAGTGAGACCTTGATGCAGGGAATTAGGTGAGCACATGGAGTGAGGCTATTGAAGAGAGAAGGAATGTTGAAATAAAAGCTTTGCACAATCCATAAAGAAGTTCTAAGTTTCTGGAAGATAGGAGTAATAATAACTAAGTCCTGAAAATAAGCATTTCTGAAAATCCTCCACTTTTTATTACAGGTGGAGGATTGCACTTTAAAGTCTATTTAATGTGGTCTTATAACTTCATTGCATAGTTTGTATTAACTTGAACTATGCTCATATCTTCTCTAGTCTTTAGCTTACATACACTTTTGTGTGCAATCCTTGAAATAAGCACCTGTGTATTAATGACAAATATTTTGTGTACTAAACATGATGTTGTTGTTTTTTCACCAAGTAAACTGGCCTATTTAGAAATCCAGCATGTTCATTTTGAACATGAGGAAATCTTTGATATGATTTGTCAATATTTGTTAGAAGGACTAGTTAGAGAGGGAGGAAATTTTCCCCAACCCCTCTAGATTATTCTCAGGATAATCTCAAGTTATCAAACTAAGGTCAGACAGGTTCTAGGACAAACAAACAAATTTACTTACATATGTATGGGGAATCCACATAGTGAGAAGGTCATTGAGGAGAAATAGGGATAAATAGTATTTATTAGCTAAGGTGTTCTGTAACCTTCTGGGATTTAAGGAAATTTGCATAAAAAGAGAGAGTGACTCATATGGCAAAGACCAGAAGTTCTGTAATTACATGTTTTCCCTGATATTTGAATGTCTCTCTGATAGAAAGACTATTTATGGTAAAAACAGAACAAAACACAAGCTGTAGGTAATACCCTCAATTTCATTCTTCTAGGTTGTTAGGTCTGATAACAGTTTCTCCTGAGCCCATAGATCTCGCTGACCTCAGCTCAAATTAATTTGTATGCCAAAATGACAGGTCTTGGGAAGACTTACTCTTGGCTGTTTGTGGGGGAGGCCTGTTTTGAATATCATTGGAAGGTGTTTCTTGAACTCCTTGATGAGGACTATCCTTATGAAAGAAATAAAAATAGTTCTTTTGTAATAAAGAAAATTAAGATTTACTGTATTTAATAGCTGCCTTTTCAAGGGTTGAGAAGGTAGCAAGTCTCAGTCAGGTACTCTGAGGTGGGAGCTGGTCAGATAGCAATCCCAGAGACCTACATAAATGACCGAAATTGTGCAGGAGAAAGGATCTGGAATTTAAAACTTGCTATGAATGGGCATCCCTAGTGGTGCAGCAGGTTGAGCACAGCTCTGTGAAGCATCTGCTGCACAGCAGCGCGAGTTCAAACTCCAGGCAGGGAGGTGACCCACATGGCGCAGCAGACCTCTCCTATCACACCCACTGCTCCCCTTAGCAGTGTGTTTCAGTCAGTCTGCCTGTTCTGCTCCCCACTCTGTCTCTGGTGAATCCTCTCGCCCCAGGTGACTCTGGCCTGTTCCCCAGCTCTTGTATGATAACTAAATAAATCTTTAAAAAAATTAAAACTTGCTATGATTAATTAGGAATATGGAATTACTTCAGAATAAAATTGACATAAAATAATGTAGAATTCCCATGGCCACTGAAATTCCATTCACCTAAGGGTAGGCTGAATTTTAAACAATTTTAGCAACATTGTTGCTGGGATTGAGTTATCTTGAAGAGTATCCTAATGTGTGCCATGTAAGTGACAGACTTTAATTAGATAGGCTGAGTTTAATATCTCTCCCTAAGAGTTTACCTTTTTTTTTTTTTTAATTGAAGTAAGTGTTAATCTCTCTCCCAGCCTTTCTGTATCCCCAACCCCCTCAAAAATGAAATCAGACAACAGCAGATTCTACTTGGTCAGGGCAGCCAATTAAATGTCTGAGGGTGTTGTTTCTGTGTTGTTTTCAGAAACAATTGTATCATTAAATTGTTGAAATTGTAGTGTCAGCAGGAAATAGAGCAAATAGCTGCCAAAGGGAGAAAAAATATGAACAGTACAGCTACTTTGATGTCTTTCTGCCCTCCTTTCCAGTGTCTGTTGCTGAACAAGCTACAAACAAAATGAGAGAGCAAAGGCTGTGCATATGAGCCTGGGTGTCTTCAACCACCCTCTCTGGGAGGTTGGCTTACCGATTTCGTCTGCTCCCACTTGACACCATAGGCAGACTATACTAATCAGTGTTTCAGAGCACAACTCCCACTGCCCTGTTTCTGTTCCATTCTAATTACTGCTCACTCATGGAAGACTCTCACTACTGTCTTGTCTCCTTTTAAAAAGAAAAAAAAATAATTAATTTATCCATTCAACAAATATCTAGTGAGCTGTTACCTTTTGTCAGATACAATTCCAGGGTATGATATATCCGTGAACAAGACAGACAAAATCCTTGCCTTTAAGAAATTTACCTGGAGGCAAAAGAAACAGACAATAAATTATATGCAACACAAATAGTGTTTATAACTCTCCTGAGAGGGTCATGGCATAGCCCTTAAGCATAAAGACTATTTTACCACACTCTTAGAGCTCTTAATCCATCCATATCTATCACTAAATAGTTATGTGACTTTATTAGTTTCTTTATCCAGGTAGTACCCATCTGTAAAGTCGAGTACATTACAGTGGGAAAAGAAATATCCAATAAAGTCAGAATACTTTGAATTTCATTATATGTAAAGGGCTTAGAACAAAGTATGTAGTGCACATTACATGTTGTAAGAACATTGTGTGGATTCTTGAATTATTATATTTTGAAAAAAAGTGTATGCCTTATTTTAGAGACAAAGATGCTGTTTTTCTCCTCATGTATCTGAAACTTAGTTGTATGATCGGGAAAATTAAGGTAATTCCCACCACTTAGAGTTGCATTCAGAATTACAATAAAACTTGTATTATATATTGCTAGGAGACCATTGTTAAATATCATGCTCTGTTCTATTCTACACCTAGTTGAAATGCTTTGACATCTCCTCTTATTATCTCAGCTAGTAAAATTTTTAAGTCTCCTGGTATCTCTTGTGGTAATTATTGCATACTCGCTTGAGCCATATTGCATTTCCTCCCTTCTAAAACATCATGGATAATTATGATCACATTGTTGATTTAATAACAGCTTTTCAAGAGGATAAAAGAAACTCCCACTTTAAATGTACCCACCCATTATGTTACCCTTATTTTAAAAAGGTTTGCATGTGAAAAATAAGTACATTGTAGAAGAAAGGAAATATGTTAGTTTCTGTTTACATATCTCCTTGCTATTACTATGTGATTACTTAAAAGCTATACAATTCTCTGTATCCTTCTTTTGGCTTGTGCCACTGTCTAGCACACTGGAAACATTCAGTAACTATTTCCTAGATGATTGCATGAATGCCTGCATAATTCCTCAAATTAAAAAAAATACCATAAATGTATAGTCAAAAGCCAAAGATAGGCAGATCATAGATTTTCAAGTAGGTGGCATTTCTCATCCAAAAGTTGTATACAAAGAGTGAGAATAGAGGAACGTGACTTTCTTAAACATTACGCCAAATTGTGAAAATGTCTATGCTGTCTGAATGGTTAGGACTCTATTTGATTGTAAGTTATACAAACTAAGTTTTGGACTATACTGTGCAAAAAAATAAATATTCTGTAAGTATATGGGATTCTAAAAGTTTTTATAAAATTCAAAGAGTAGGAATGCAGATGTGCTCTAACTGATTTATTTCCATGATCAGTTTCTTTAGGAATCTTTTTTTACTGCTAAGGAACCACTCCTGACTGAGTAGCATAAACAGCCTGTGGAATTAATTTAGACAGGGCACATAGAGGGTAGTTAGCTCTGCTGCAGAGTGGCAGCACTCTCAGCAGGAAGACTTCAACATTTGCAGATAATTCAGAGAGTTAGGGGCTGGCTTCTCTTCTTTAAACCCTCACTGACAACTTCCTTTACTCTAGTCTTCTCAAAGCCCTTGAAGCTTCCTCCCACTGCTGGGCCCTAAGCCAGTGCCTCATAGTTTAGGTTTTTATCATAATAGCATTTATCTTATATACCAGTATCTGCATCAGTCAGTGTTTTTTCAGATAGTGATGTGGAATCACTATGCTAAAATGGAATACAGGTTTGCTCATAGGATCTTATGAAATTATGGAAACAGATACATGGATAGCTACACAAGGCTGTGGCCTCTGCATTGATACTGAGTTTGAAGTTGCTCTAAGGTGACCGATGGACATGAAGCAAAGGAAAACAAACACAAAACTGGAAGCCAGGAAGATAAAATGTGATTCATGAAGTAAACTAGAACTCATATCTCTATCTCACTACAACTAATGCTGATAATATGAGTGATGTGCTGGAAAAGGTGACAAACTTCACCAAAGATCTAGCTGCATATCTACTCCAAGGTCAGAAGAGTACAAGGAGGAAAAGCATAGAAACTTAAGGAGCAGCCTCTGTAGGGTTCTATGATTAAGGTATGTACAACAGAGTAGGGCACTTACAAGCTGCCTCAGGGCCTGACAGTCTATCCTATACTCAGCTTTAATGAGAAAAATGGCAATCAATTCTCTACTTGTCAAATCATGGAAATTTTCTATTGTTACCTACATGAAAACTATCCAGGGAATGAAATTAAGGGAGATATTCCAGTTTAGCAAAGGTACACAATAAAAGTCACCATAAGCAGTGTGTGTCAAAAAAAACTTTAAAGCATTCATTTAATTGTTTAATTAATTTAACTAATAAGTTGATAAATATATTTAATAATTTATTCAATTCACCATAACCAAAATATTATTTGAACATGAAATCAATGGAAATATTTAATAATGTATTTTACTCTTCTTTATGATTTCTTTTCTTTTTGTTTTTTTAAATATTTCTACTTTTATTTATTTTTTTAAAGATTTATTTATTTATGCATACAAGCACTGGGGTACAGGCCAGAAGTGTGGGGAGGTGAGAGAGTCCACCAGACAGAGCAGGGGGCAGAACAGGCAGATGGACTGAAACACACTGCTGAGTGGAGCAGCAGGCCAGGCAGGAGAGGTCTGCCTGTGCCATGTGGGTCACCTCCCCAGCTGGCAGCAAGGATTAAACTCGTGCTGCAGTGGCAGCGGTTTGCTTCATAGTGCATTGCTTAACCCACTGCGCCACCAGGGAGGGCTGTATTTCTACTTTTATTTATGCATACAGGAACTGGGGTTCAGGCCAGAGGTCTGCGCCACCAGGGAGGGCTGTATTTCTACTTTTATTTATGCATACAGGAACTGGGGTTCAGGCCAGAGGTATAGGCAGGTGAGAGGATTCACCTGAGACAGAGCAGGGAGCAGAACAGGCAGATCTACTGAAATACACTGCTGAGGGAAGCAGTGGGCAAGATAGTAGATAGAGGTCCACTGTGTAACATGGGTCACCTTCCTGTCTGGGGATTGAACTGATGCCACAGTGGCTACTGAGAGGTTGATAGTGCTTTACTTTAATCCCTATGACACCAGGGAGGCACTCTTATGATTTTAAAACAATTTCATTGCAGTAACAACATTTTTTACATTATAGATACATGCATATATATTTTAGGTGTGAGTCATTATGAATCAACATCTGTGAATGCTAGATTATATGCATCAATGCAAGTCTCGCTTTATTTTTCACCAGATATCCAGTCTGGAAAAAAGTAAGAATACAAAGGGGAGGAGGATTATTATAAAGAAACAGGGTTCCTAAGCTGTCATATAAAAATCAAGATAAGAATGCATATCTGACTCAGGAATCAAACTCTTTGAGAATTTGGGTCACACTTTTTCTCTCTGTTCTTTACTACTGTAATACTATATTATATATATATATATATAATACTATATATGTATATAAATACTAAATACTATATATGTAATACTATATTATATATATGATTTGATTTATTTTTCCTTATAAGTTCTGTCACATGTTGGAACAATCCGCCTTGAGATTTGCCTAGTGGAACCACCCAGAGTAAAATAAGGTCATTTTCTCATTTCCAATTAAAATTTCCCAGAGAGGTATTAAAGTTTACTATGATAGATGGAAAATTTATGTTATATAAATTGACATTTGCCGCTTTAAATGTGTGGATAATATAATGAAAAGGTAAATTCCAGAAAAATAAATGTGTGCTAGATTCAAGCTTTTTTTTTTTAATATTTTATTTATTTATGCATATAAGAGCTGGTATACAGGCCAGAGTCCAGGGAGGAGAGAGGATTCACCAGAGACAGAGCCAGGAACAGAACAGGCAGATTGACTGAAACACACCGCACACTGAGAGGAGAATTGGGCGAGGTAGGAGAGGTCTGCGGCACATGTGGGTCCCCCATGCTGGCCAGCGGCAGGGATTGAGGCAGGGATCGAACTCGTGCTGCATGCAGTTGCTGCAGTTGCTGCGTTTTGCTTCAGAGTGCATTGCTTAACCGACTGCGCCACCAGGGAGGCCTGACTCAAGCTTTTGTTCCTAAATCACTTACCTGAAATTACAAATATATAGGCATGTAGGTATTTTTCTGTATTATTCAAAATATCAAAAACAGGAAATGGAAAGTTAAAGTTATATCATGTAGCAAGCTATTTCAGGTACATCAACATGCTTATGAAGTTCAATGTTATAGAAAGATATATACCAATCACACTAAATGCAAAAAAGTGATATATGCAATGTGTATAAAAATCTACAATGTGTATAAAAATCTACAATGTGTATAAAAATCAGTGTAGCAAATCAATATAGTGATCATGTCCGTATGGGTATCATTATTCACTTTACTTTTTTTCCCTAAGTTTTATACAATAAGCATAAACACTTCTTTAATTTGAAAAGCAAACACATAAAATGGCTCAACCAAAAAGCATTAGGTTTGCATTATAGTCACTAAGTTGTTTCCAATCAAAAACAAAAAGAGAAATAGCTGATTTCCCCTTCACCCAACCCATTCCTGCCACCCAATCAGGGATAGAGAGAGTAGAGAAAATATTCATAGATACACTTTATTATCCTATATGTTATGCAAGGATATGACAAATGACTAGTTTAAAAAGTATAGGAACTTTTAAAGCTTTATTCTAAAATAGTGGTAATACCATCAATCCTAATTCTTTGGCATATGCACATTTAAAAATTTCTTTTATGTCCCACTTCACTCATAATTTAATTTATACATAAATCATGTATTACATGAGGACAATGACAACTAAAAGAAACTTTAAGAAAGTCAGATAAAAAGCATCCACTGTGTTCTCATTTTATATATGTCAAGTGATATGGAGCCTACAATAACAATAATAAATTTATGAATAAAAGACCATTTGCATTAAAATGTATTGAAATATTGAGAAGGATCTATAGGAATGATGAAACCAAACTTCATAAGCCTCTTCCATCTTCAAGAAAAAGCAACTATTAATTTCAGTGGATTGGCATATATTCAATTTTTTCTTATCAAATCCTAATGAGATTAATAAAGTATAACTGAGTTTTATCATCTATCAAAAGTCAGGATCTGACTATGAAGAGCTACTAAACATTTTTTTGTAATGCAGCCATATTTTTAGAAGTTAAGAAAGAATACATACTATGTTAATGAAGATGTTAAAGAAGTAGTTTGGGAGCTTTCATCTCCATGACATTTTGGCCTGTTAAAGTTGGAAACAGTAGGATGTGGTAAAATCAAATGGAATTACCTTCTGATTTTAAAGTTTTGAGAAGTTGAACTTCTGTCTTAATATTACTTTTCATTCTCTACTCTAATTATATACTATTTTTTTACTGAATAATATTGAATTTATCACCACAGGAAAGCCTTAACTACCAGAACATATAATCAAATATTTTCCAGGTACTAATATTCCAAAAGCCTTACCATCTGTAAGTCATTCAAAATCTGAAATGAAAACCCTTGAAAGTAACTATATTGTCTTGATCCAAAAAATAAAGTGACCTCTGGTATGAGAATTTTTCTTCTTTTCTATGTACTTTTCAAAGTTACTAACACATTTTATGGGCAGCAAAGTTTTTTGGTTAGGCATGTGTGTGTGTTGTACAATTTTAGGAATAAATTCCTGTACTGTCAAATTTGAAAAAAAAAAACAAACCATTCTGTTGGCATGTATTCATTGTGTCTAAGAGTTATCAATAGAGTATTTTGGAATCATGTCAGGATAGATAAGTCACTTATGGGAATTTTTGATTCTCAATATTCTTTAAGATTTTTAATTTTGTCTTAATCTGTGTAGGAACAATTAAAATTTTTCTTTTCTTTAGGGTTGTGTGCTTTTAAAATGGAAGCTAATCTACAGGAATAGAGAGCTTACTTCAAGAACAATAGAGATCTTTCCCTTTTACTGTCTAGCTCAATGTAGTATTATGAGAATTTTTATAATCAAAACTCCAGAAATTGTAGTTGTAGTATAATAAAGTCATTTTTGCAAGAATCAAATATTTTTTCTTCCAAGACATGGCGAAGGATGGGGCTGGGTCTCTGCAGAAACCCTGAGACTACCAGCCAGATATCACAATGGTGTTCTTGATAAGCTTGGTATTAATTTGAGCCCTAGGTATCCATGCATTAAAAAGGGGCCTCCCTGGTGGTGCAAGGGGTTAAGTAGCAACATTATGAAGCTATCCACAGCTATCTCCAGCCCCTGCAGTAGTTCAATACTGGGCCAAGGAGGTGACCCTGAACTACATGGCACAGTGGACCTCTCCTGCTGTGCCCACTGCTCCCCTCAGTAGTGTTTCAGTCTATCTGCCTGTTCTGTTCCCTACTCTGTCTCTGGTTAATCCTCTCCCTGTACCTCTGGTCTGTACCCCAGTTCTCATATGCATACATAAATAAACCTTGAAAAAAAAAATGACAGATTGGTTACTTCCTTATATACCCTCGCTCAAATGAACTGAAAAAGGGGGAAATTAACTTCAAATAGCACTTCCAAACAAAATTTCCTGACATTTACCAGTAGAAAGTGTTTGTTCTCTTTCAAGATGTAGAAATGCTTTAACACATACATATTCACTTTACACGAGAATTCTAGTTTTTATTGTATTTGTCCAGCAGTCTATGAATCCACTGTCATGATCTAGAATATTTCAGATTTGGTACAAAATTGGGACCCATTTCATTAAATCTACATGATACATATATAATTAAGATTGACAGATAATTTCAGTTATTAGAAATAATTATGGAATGATAGATAGTAATATGCAGAAACATGTATTATTTATAATCTACTTCATAACCATGAGTTAGCCCACTGAGTGTCAAATGATCTGATGTTTCTATTAGATAAATCAAGTTTCTTGAGAATGGTATTTTATGTTAAGTATAAATAAACTAAATAAAAGTAAAAATGTCTTTAATTTTCCTCAGCTACTGGACTGTGAGACTTAGAATTAGAGAAAAGTAACATCTGTCTGTTTATGTGTGCATATATATATATAAAATGTTTAAATGTTTATACATATACAAAGTACATATGAATGTCTATGTTTGTTTTCAGTACCTACTAAATATTGTCTAGTGTTGAATCAGTGATTGGTCAAACAAATAAAATATTATTTATAACCACAAAAAAAACTCTGGGGATCTTTGAGCAAAGATTGTCAAATGTACAAAAGAAGTTTAAGACCAGAGACAATGATATTTTGAATTCTCATAGTTATCTTGTTTCCATAGAAATTTTAGATAGAAAGAACTAGAATCACCTTATATAATTCATGTTATTTTTATTCCAGTTGTGCTCTTAAATGGGAAATTGCTCAAAATATATTTTTAGAATGAAAAGGAAATAAAACCTGAACAGTTTAATGCTTATTTCCATTTAAAAATAGTGTAACATACACAGACATATAAACATACTTTAAAAATAATGAAAGTGATTTTCTACTTCATACATTTTCACATCCCCTGAATTTCATCCCCTAAATTTACTTAATATGCCAATAAATCAAAAAATTTGAAGCAATTTAAGACAAAGAATGTGTTGGAAATAAGTTGGGAATCCTGTTTATAGGTAGATATGAGGAAAGCCAATCAGTGATATGAATTTGAATCTACCTTTAAGGACTGGTATACAAGTCAGCATTTAGAAATTTAAATTATGCAGAGTACCTCTTAGTCTAAAACCAAAATCCCAATCTTGATTGAAAAACTGACTTTCTAAATGATAAATATTGAGACTTGAAGCAATAACAATGTATTTATAATGTGTCATTGTAGATTTTTTAATGCACTCTCGCATAACAAAATATCCAATTTTTGTATATTACTGGCCAAATTCATTATTATTATATCAAAATCCTTTACAATGAGGACATTTTGAAAATTGTCTAGTTAATAAATCAACTTGTCCACAATTAGAACACCCAATAAATGTCTTACAAATATATTTATGTCTTCATGCATAATCAGATTTATAAATGGCCAAGTCAGTACTGAGGGTATCCTTTGTAGACATTAGCATTTTACCTGAATTGTTTGGCAGCATGTTCTTTAAGGAGCACAAAAGTGCTAAGTCTGGCTTTCCTTATTTGAACTAAGATTTTTTTTCTACAGTCAAACATGATAGATCACTTTTTCATTTCACTTTGTTTTGTGTTTATAGCTTACAGACAGTGAGCAAAGATAACAAAGATATCTACCTTAGAATTAATTAGTAGGTCAAAATTCATGTTTTAATAAACTTTTTTTTAGTTATTTGCTCTGATTATTCTCTCAGTGTAAAAAGAAATCACCTGATTAAGTAACAATTAAATAATTATGCAAAAATAAATCAGACAACAATTAGTATTAAATATTATTGAATGTGAGGTTTATCTTCTAGGTTAGGAAAGTTTTATTCATGATGGAGTTTGGTTGTTTCAAAAGAATTATTCATTATTTGGTATATTAAAAAAATTTTCCCTATGCCTCCTTACTTTTCCTTGCATTTCGTACAATAAATCTTTCAAGGTGGCACATAATTTCTGCAATATAAAAAATAAATCAAGGACATTTTTTAGGAGTTTGCAGTTTCTCATTTATTAACATCTCTTTTACTATTGGGGTAAACCTAATTTACCGTTAATTATTTATATGAATGATAGTATTAAAGCTTGAATATAATTATTGTAGTTAAAACAATGTGTATTTTCTCATAATATCCTTTCATAAAAACAAGCAACAGGTGCAACCAGAATAGAGATTTAAGGGTTATAGAAGTATAGCATCAACTTTTCAAATTATCTAACTTGAAGTACCCTTCAATCTTAAAGTGTGGCAAAGATATGAACAGTATAGTCATCACCGAGGAATTTTAGAAATTTAGAATCTCATACCTCACAATCTGCATTTCAACAAGACCTTCAGTAAATTCATGCATATTAAGGTATGAGAAACACTTGCTCTCAAAGCACATGATTCTCCATTTTCATTGAGTAGTAGCTTGGAGACTTGAAAGGTGCATATTTGGAATTTAGAATCCATGTGGCCTGAGTACCAGTTTTCACAGTAAATAAATGGCATAAATAAATAAATGTAACTAACTTGAGTTAATTAAAATGTATTAATGAAATATAATGTATTATAAAATGTATTAATAAAAATAACCACAAAGTTGTAAAATTCAAGTAAATTACAGAAGTGAGTTTATCTGTTAATTAATACTATAGATAATGTTGTGGATGTATTTGAGGGAATTATGAAGTGAAGTGAGTCAGAAGGAAAATGACAAATGTCAAGTGATTTCACTCATTTGTGAATATAAAAGAAAAAAATTAGTAAACAACATAAAAACCTAGGACTCTGACAACAGAATAGTGGTTTTCAGAAGAGAAGAAGAGGGGAATATAGGGGCAAAGGGGATCAGTAGGTTGGTGGAGTGTGGTTACTATTGTAGATATTTGGTGGTGGGCATGGGGAGAGATATGCAGTTGTTGAGGTGAAAAATTATGTACTCCTGAAACTTACACAATATTGATATTGCCTTAGTAAATACACACAAACACTTATGTATAGCTATAGTGACATGACTGGAAATTCAGATTTTCTAGTTAAATTGACCACATGCAAATTTTGGGCAGTGTATCTCACAGTTGGTGAGACATCATTATTGATACAGCATTTAAAAAACTTGAGTTATGAGCCTCCCTGGTGGCGCAGTGGGTTAAGCAACACACTATGAAGCAGACCGCAGCCACTGCAGCACCAGTTCGATCCCTGCTGCCGGCCAGGGAGGGGACCCACATGGTGCAGCAGACCTTTCCTGCAGTGCCCGCTGCTCCCCTCAGCAGTGTACTTCAGTTGATCTGCCTGTTCTGCTCTCCGCTCTCTGTGGTGAATCCTCTCACCCCTCCACACCTCTGGCCTGTATTTCAGCTCTTGTATGCATAAATAAATAAATCTTTAAAAAACGAAACTTGAGTTATAGGTTATGTTAACAAGATTTAAGAAACAGAAACAGCCATACAAAAAGATATGGCATGCTTCTTTGAAGGTAGACACTCCCTCCAGAAAGCTGCAGATCTTATCAGAAAGTATTGCCTATTTGGTTTAATATGGGAATCATGGAGGGATGATTATACAACCATTGCAGAGAAACCTGTCAACTGAATAAACAGCCTGATCAGCTTAAACAGCCATGAAATCAGTGGAGTGACAACTGTCTGAAACAGAAACTCTGCATATCCTTCTGATAATGCTAATATTAGCAATAATAATGGTCTACGCTTTGACCAAGCAGAAAACACACCTTGTATTTCAATTTTTTTCTTGCTATGAAAACATATCCACTTAATTATCATTGATTATTTTTCCATTAAAAAATGAATGGCATATCCTAACCCTGGCATCTTAAAAATTTAATTGTTCTAACTACCATAAGAAGTGAGCGATTTTTTTCAAAACTACATTGATATTGGTTTAAAAATGTTACATATATATATATCAACTAAGTGAAAGGACTATCAGGCTATCTATAATAAATGGATATTCTTCCTGGAAAGAATGTGTGGGAAATCTCCGATGGTGAATATTATATGTGCTCTTTTTAGAGAAGGATTTATAAGAGGGCAGTTATACTTTACCCTGAAATACTAGGGAAATAAGAGAGGAGGTGTTAATTTACTAAGAGCTTGCTTTATTTAAAGAAAGATGAATCAATACATTTACCCATGTTAAATGTTTCCAGTTCTGCTATTTAACTTAAGGAAAAGCAATGATCCAATTTAGTTTAAATTTGTCTTAAAAATTCATACAAGTATATTCTAAGGACTATTTTATTCTTTAGAAAATAGATGATCTTCTGATCTGTCCCTCCATATATAATCTTTCATTGAACAGAAGATTAAAACTACATAACTACTAATTAAACTTTTCACATTTATTATTATCATTATTAAATTACCAGCTTAAGTTATTCAGTTAATTGTCTTGCCCCTCCTAACTTCTGCTCCTCTATTTTTGTCTAAATGGAGAGCTAATGTTTCGATTTGAACTTAAATGCTCATTTTTCCTTTTAAAATACATTTCTAATAAATCATTTATATATGATGGCATGGGGCCTTCCTAGTGGCACAAGGGGTTAAGTGGCAGCACTATGAAGCAATCTGCAGCCACTGCAGCATGAGTTAGATCCCGGGACAAGGAGGTGACTCACTGGCACAGCAGACTTCTCCTGTCTTCCCTGATGCTGCCCTCAGCAGTGTTTTTCAGTCCCTTTGCCTGTTCTGCTCCCACACTCTGTCTCTGTGAATCCTTTTACCTCCCTGCATTTCTGGCCTGTACCCCAGTTCTTGTATATATAAATAAATCTTTAAAAAGTAAATGATGGCATGCTTTCTTCAATAGCTTGAGTGAAATAATAAATTAGTCACTCTGAGAAATGCTTTTTTTAAAGAAAGAATTCTCATGCTCTCCATGATTGCTTTTATTGCTGAAAACTTCCTCCTTTTATGTTTTTTTTTTTTTCCCAGACCACCAATTAAATAACCTACATCAGCATTTACCTACAAGTTACCACAGGATAGTACCTCAGCACTAGCATTTCCTCATCTTTCCCAAAGCTAAATATGACTATTTCATAGTCCTTTAAAGTATTCTATTCTCTACTGATTGTGCTGGGAGAAATCTCAGATAGTAAACCGAATGGCACCAGTGTGCAAATTAGCTGATGTGTTAATTACCCCGTTCCTTCTATACAAATATCTATTTGCTAATTTCTGCTTATTTTAAACCAAAGAAAATTCCCACAAGTGAGTTACAAGTATAGTAGCAAAATTATAAAATTTGAGGGTGAAAATAGATTTGACATTTCATTAATTAAAGCTCAATTGTAGCTATAAATAAATATATGCTTGACCTGGGCATTTATCCTATAATCACTGCTTATTTGAGAAATTGACCTAATACAATATAGACATCCTTACTTTATATTTGAAATAGATTTGTGTGTTGGCATGTAACCTCCTCATTCAGCCTTGCAATGATGTCTCCAAACATAGCTTATTTTATAACTAACTTTAACTCTCATTTGTTGTTCTGTGGTTTTCATCACTTTTATTTTTACACATAGCTGGATTGTGCCAACATTGCATATTTTATCATGCATAATCTTTTTCATGGGTCTGTCATGCATTAAAGTGTCTGCAAGATGTTTATATTCATGGTTATAAAGAATACTTGCTGGTCTTTCACAAACTGATCAAATATTTAATGGGGTTTTGGTTTGAGCTTGCTGGAAACAGTAATGTAATAGCCCTCACACAGTTTGCTCAGAGTGTAAATTTCCCTTATTTTGTCTTTTCATATGAATGCATTTTGAATTCCTGGGACTTTGTCTTCACTACCATTTTCATCATCATACTTAAAATTTCAGCACATTAATAGGCATCTTTAACTGATAAATCTTATTTTTTGGCTTTCTTGACACATTTATGTCAATGCTAAAATGTTTAAGAGACTGAAGTGAATTCATCTTTAAGAAAAATAGGAACATTTAGCTTATGATATTGTGTAGTGACTTTTCGTTGAAGCTGTGAATGCCTTAGGATTCAACCATTTTAGTCAACTGATTTGTCTATTTATATATGTACTTAGATAGCAATCTCAAACATAAATATTTACTACAAAAATATCATCCCACCATTATTACATTTTTAATCAACTAAAATAAATAGAGGAGATACTTTTTTATATTTTATTTATTTTTTCTTACATTTGCTATCTTTTCTAAGTATAATCCCCTTATAATTTTCACCACTAATTCATATGTGCGCTTTCTGTAACTGCCTCGATCCCAATCCCTCCCTCTTCCCTGTAGAATGTCTTTGATTTGTAATTCTCTGTTTATTTTTGTTTTGTTTTGTTGTTGTTTTAATAGTGAAAATATGATGTCCCTGCCCACCTCACCCCCACTTTTAAGCCCCTTCAAAGTCCTTTCATTGTTTTGACTTGGGATGAAATCAGTACTTCAACATTCTATAATATCCTAGTTGGTCTTGTTCTTTTTTCAACATAATTTAATTTCTCTTGTCTTCCAAACCATGTTAAGTTTTTCTCAGTTTCTTTCATGCCTTGAATTCCTTTCAGGCTATTTGTAATTCTATTTTGTTTGTTGCACCTGCTGTGTTCTCTGCTTTTATGATTCTGTCTTCAGTCTGTCACTTGACCAATACCCTTCCTATTCTTCACATTTTAGCTTAAATGTTATTTTCCCACAGAAGGTTTCTTTGGTTCTACAGGTGCTGTTAGAATGTTCTGACTTATAGAAAATTTTATGGCAGTGACTATTCTTTTTTTTTTTACAACAGTTATAATTTTAATTAATTGGTCACTTAAATTATTATTAGTATTAAGCTCATCACTTGACCAAAGATGTACGAGAACTGAGATTATGTATTTCGTCCACCTAATATCTAAATTTAAGCCAATACTCTGTATATAGTTGGTAAGTGAAAAAAAAAATGAATGGAAGAGTCTTTGAATAGATATTTTGAGCAGTACCTTCTAAAGTTGTTTTGAAAAGAAAACAACATAATGTGTGTTTTAATGATGTTATTCATACATGGGTTCTCCCTGGGATTTTAGAATTAAATGTCTTTGGTGATAATAAATTGTGTTTTTGTGCTAATGAAATATATGATGCAATGCCAAAGATCCATGGGTTTTGCAAAAGATGTTTTTTAACCAAGCTCAAGACCAAGCAGTTTCCTAAAAAAATACAACGCTTTATCTTAATTTTGGGGGAAAGCTGGCCCAGCATTGCTAAATTCTTGATCCTTATATTAGTAAGGCTTAGTGTGATTAAGAGAGAAGATTTTCAAGCTCATGTAGTCAGCTGTTTTTTTCCTCAGCTATAGGCATTGCTGACTTAAGCAAGTCTGAGACATTATTTATCAATATTAAGTGCAGAACTATTCAATAGCTAGTTCTTCATAATACAATGTACATGTGTAACTGGAAACATTATTTATAATTGAACTTGATTTTTAGACATCCCTTGTTAAATAGCCACATTGAGATGTAAATTATTCTGTAAAAAGTCAAGAGTTTAGAACATAATGCATAAATCCATACCATGTAAAGATTTTAGAATCTCAATTGACAAGCTACTTACTGATCCACTAAAATGTCAGATAATGCCTTTTAGGAACTTTTATTAGAAGTTCCATGGGAAATGACATTTGGTGTCTGGAAATAATTCACTGGATATATATATATATATATCTTATAGATTAGCAGTAATTAAAATGAGTTGATTGATAGTACTATGATTGAATTCTAAGAGAAAGAAAAATGTCATTTCCAAAAATCTCATCTAGAACCCCCCTACTTTTACACCTTCTGTTATCTTTCTGAGTTTTTGTATAATTTAAGTTCTTCCTCATGTTCTCTTGAAATACGTATTATGAGCCCTTATTATGAACAAATAATATAAAAGCACACAATTTTTAAATATTAGATGAATAATTATACTTCTCACTGCATTTTTACCCATTCTATCAATTCATTTATTTAAAAAAAAGCTTCAGTGGTAAGAATAGATTCATGTTGTTACTATCTTAAGGAAAAAACAGAGAACTATCTCAATTCTTCCATGTTTCATTTCTCTTTGCAAACAATGTGTTCCAGAAATAGTCAAATTTAGTTTGATAATTGAGCTTGTACAGTTAGGTTCTAGAAAATGCCATAGAAACTGTCATCCATACAGTGGGATAAGTAGCACTTCCAATATAACATTATAAATTTCAGATGTGCTTATTAGTTAAGTGAATTTCAAGCATGAAATATAAATATCTAAAGTAGTAACAGACTGTAAACCACAGTATGAAATGATCACTAAGTCACCCACAATGGAGAAAACTAAGTGCAGTTGTTTGCAAGCTTGAAGAGACAGAATCAGAAGGTAATTACAGTTTCAGAGATGGATTAATAATGCATTGCATTTTAGGTCGGCACGGTCCCTGCCCGATTTTTTGAATCATCTTACAGTAGCTCATGCTGGTGACTTGCCAATTGACACAGTGTGCTTTGCCACTTTTTGTTTAATTGTTTTATAATTTATGATTTCTGAAGAGTTGGTCATATCCCAAAATGATAGAGAGGAGGGAGGGAGGAAGGGAGAGAGGGAGGGAGAGAGAGAGAGAGAGATAGAGAGGCAACATGAATTTAGCCTGAGAGAGAGAGAGAGAGAGAGAGAGAGAGAGAGAGAGAGAGAGAGAGAGAGAGAGAGAGNGGAGAGAGAGAGAGAGAGAGAGAGAGAGAGAGAGAGAGAGAGAGAGAGAGAGAGAGAGAGGCAACATGAATTTAGCCTGAAATACAACTTTCAAAAGACTTCATGTTGGAAAACATAGTTCTATTTAAAGATATATGAACAGAATCACCATGGCAAGCAAATATTGCTAGGTGCCCGACAAAGATATATTCCTTACAGAAGTTTGTATTCCTCACAAACAGAATTTTATCTTGTTTGGAGTAGCAATGTCCCTAATAAAAAATACCCCCTTCCCTAAACGCCCTGCAGCTTCTGTTGTCCTATAACATAGTTAGCTGACCAATATTAAGGTACCTAAGGAGTTTGAGGTAAGCTATTTATTTCCTAATAGGGGCTGACAGGAGGCTGAGAGGATGCTTATATCCACTGATATTCCTTCCATCATAGCTCCTAACATCTGGGTAGCCTAGATCTCTGTTGATTTTCTAAGAAAACTCTGAGTGCACCCCTTCTGATGTCTTGTTATGTGGGGGAAAAAAAAACAACACAAAAAAAACCCTTCTCTATGGTTATGCTTTTGAGGTTGCCTTAATCGAGTGTATTCACATGCAATCCTCACAGATGCAAGCATGAGAGAGATGCAAGAAGAGCAAGTGCACCACCACTTGTAAGTCACCTGTTCTTTCATATGATAGACTGGACTTTGCAAGCTTTAGTTTTCATGGGAAAAGACAATAGCAACTACAATAGCAACTAATTATGTACCAGGATATGAGATTACTAAACCGTTATTTTAGTTAAAATAGTGCATCAAAGAAGAGATGTTTATGCTGTGATTCCAATGTCACATCTGAATTGAAAATTAAAGAAGTGAAGCTGGGCTTTAGAATATTTTAGCTGCACAATGTTAAAAATCAATTTTATTTGTATGTATGTATTATCAAGTATGAGTCAAAGGTGAATTGTCTATCTTAAACAGTATAGTCAGTTTGCACACTCACAGCTTGAAGGCAGGGAATATATAAATTGGCCCCAAAAGTGAGTTTTTACATTTTTGTTTGCTTATTCTTGTTGGTGGTATAATTTTGTCTGTTACATTTAAATTTCTGTATTTTAAATTTAAGTATAATTATATTACTTAAAACAACAGATTTTATATGAAAATCCATATTTTTTCTATTTTCTCTCAAAAGAACAAATGATTAAGCAACATTGCGTTTACCTTGCAGTAAAGTTTAACTATAGCTATGTATTAGCTATGCTGTGTTATTTTTAGCTTGTTATGGAATCTTACATGGCTTACAACTTTAAAACTGGTCCTGTTTTGGCTCTGATTGGTGAACTGTTTTACTTTCTTTTCGGCTTGTATAACTATTTAAAGCTGCAATCTTTGTTTGCCAGATGGGATTTTTACTTAAATGTGCTATTGTTTATTTGGTCTACAAAAGAATGTGAAATTGAAATATTATAATTGTATAATCTTTAAGATTTCACATTACCTTTAAAAAAACTAATTCCAATCTAATTTCAAAAGACATGAAAAATTAATTAACCAATTAAATTAGAAAGATATTGACAAGAATAGTCTCACCAAATAATTTTTGTCTTACTTTTCTGCCTGTACTTGAAAAAAGTGCTATATATAACCTAGTTTGTTTTTTTTTTGTACTACCATTTCTGTACATTTCAAAATATGAAAAATAAAATAGGTCATCTCACCAAGAAAATAAACCTATGTGTGTGCAATTGTATTTCTAAATTGTGCATTAGCAAAAAAAAAAAAAGAGGAATCATTCTATAAAATATATGTGTTTTATGGACGAATGCACATGCTGTTTTTTGGCTTTCTGAATTGTTCATATTGTTTAAAGAAACTCTTGAAATTAGGTTTAAGCTCTTTAATTAAAACACTAACCATACAGTGTAGATTGTTAGTTTCTTATTCATCTGGGAAATTATTTTGATGTTGTTCAATATGCATCTTGCCAATACTAAAAATGTTCTAACTTCAGTGCAAAGACCTTTTATATATTTAGCATATTACACATAATTTTGATAGGAAATGTTAGTGTGGTGAAAATGTAAATGTATGTAAGAAAGTTTATTAAAAATGTTTTCAATCAATACTTTCAGGAATATACTGATCTAAGATAATGTGATCTATTGTACGTATATATACTATTTATATACTTATGTACTTACATTTTAATATGCACTTTACTTTTATATTTAAAGTATGTACTTATATTTTAATAAGAAAATTATCCAATATAATCTGTTTTCCATATAAACAGTAGTTAATTTTCTGAAAACAAATTAGCCTGAAAATTATTTTATAGTTAGAGAGATGTAGATATAGACCAAAGGTGAAGTTGCCAGTTCTTTTTGTCTTTTTACCATTCATAGAAGCAAACATGATTAATCTCATTACTATGTTCCTTTTTATTTATTTCCCTCGATGTAGCCAACAGTACTTGATCTTCAGTAACATGAATCATAACCTGTAACCCACATATCAAGTTCCATTGCCTTTGGGATTTTTCCCAGACATTTGTACTTCATGTATTATTGTTATTATCATTGCAGTTCACTTTTCTTAATTCCAAAGGCGGCCCTTAATGTTTATGGTTGAATATCAACATTCTTGTTTGCTCAGTATTTGGGAATGCTATAATTTAATCTTTCCACTGTAATGCACAGTGATCATCATGGTAACTACAATGCAGTGATAAGGTGGTAATAATCACCTGATCTCTCTCTCTTGAATTGTCCTAAATTGGTTTCCATCACAGAATTTGGTGCAATTTGTCTCCATTTATGAAAATAAGTATTTGAATATGTCTCAAAATGAAGTTTTACTTTTAAAATCTGATGACTAGCATTAAAATGAATAGGGATCATGATTAACAGTGTTTAATAATTTATAATATACGTCAGTATATATGTGTGTGTATATATACACATATATCACCATTGTAAATACAAAACCCAAATATTTTGTTTGCACACGTGTTTTAAAATGTCCATTATTTTCTTACAATTTGCAAAGTGTCTTATCTGGACCCAAGGAAAATTTTGGTGAAGTATCATAAACCTTAGGAAAATCTAAAAAAAATATTAAATGGACGTAGTATGGAGTTTTCCTGAGCAGAAATCCTCTCTTTAGATATATTTCTACAAATGTTATAAGCCACTTTTTAAGAATCAAACCAGCTTGAGTGCAAAATTAGGAAAGGTCACAAAAAGAACGGAATTTCTCTTTTTTAGTTTTACGGAGTCTTTTGCTGTGTCCTGCAGAACTGTGAAGAGCTAATCCAATAGGCTAAGTTTTATTTTTACCTGCAACAATTTTTGGACTATGTCAAGTGAAAGTTTAAGGACAAAAGGTTCATAGAAATAGAATGCAAGTCATTGGGTGAAAATCCAGAAAGTTTAGTTTGAATGATTGCTGTATTAGATAATCACAAGTTAAATAATAAAAATCCCTAAAGTCTTAATAATGCAATCACTTCTTAAATATCTTTATTAATATGTATATATGCATATATATAATCATTACAGGCACTATTTGTTAGTGTGTAATGGAATAATGGAATCATGCAAGTTTTGACACTGGGCACTGGATTTTGCCAAGGAAAATAAATGTTTCTTGCTTTTGCAATCACTTCTTAAATATCTTTATTAATATGTATATATGCATATATATAATCATTACAGGAATTATTTGTTAGTGTGTAATGGAATAATGGAATCATGCAAGTTTTGACACTGGGCACTGGATTTTGCCAAGGAAAATAAATGTTTCTTGCTTTTGGTTTAGGTGTATCTCATATTTATTTTGTATGCATGCTGTGCACCAGGCTTCCCAAATCATGGACACTGTGATTGACCTTATTTTTAAAAACAAGCATTCTTGGGATGAATTTCAAAACTTAAGTGATAAAATTAACACAAATATAATCAAGGCATTCATTTTAGATGTTTCATATAAAAATGTTCAGAGCTATAATTTTTTAAGAAATTATAATGCATAAGTACATAAGTTATAATATCCACTTGGTACTGGTTTTTCATTTCCATAAGTTTGTATACCTTCTCTACTGTCCAAGAGTTTGCAACCTCTCACTCCATTGTCAGAAATTTTTAAATAGTGGGGGGAAATTTTAGACAGTACAGTGTGCATTAAATGGTCCCAGAGCCCAGAAGAAATTTCTGACCAAGGCCTCTGATACTAGAGCAAACCTGTAACTTTGAAAGGGTGGGTGTGATATTGGACTATGTAGAATTGTCAAAAGAAATATAACATGGAATTCAGAGACACAAATTTTAATCCTGCCTCAACCATTATTTAAATATATTCTATCAGTAAAGGATGGTATGTTCAATATGGAATAGAGTTACCACAGTTGCTCTTCTAAAATTCTGCTTCTTTCTATCTCACTCTCCCACAGGTTATACATAGAGTTCTCCCACAGGTTATACATAGAGTTTTAATCCTCTATGTTCCTCATTTAAAAAAAATAGCTATAGTAACATATATGAATAATAATGGGAGATACTATCTATGTTAGCCCTGTGGAACTCTATGTAAGTATCTGGATTGTTTTCTGGACTGAATTGTCTAAGATGGAAGTTTTTCCTTTTTAGCCTCTTTGTGGAAGTATATCTACAAAATTCTGGCCCAATCTTGAATATAGTAATGTTTCATCAGCTATATGACTTTATGGGATGCAGTAAGAATGGAGAGGAAGCATATCCAAGAATTACTTATAGTCTTGATAGGATTTTATCATCATGTATCACCATGGACAGAGTAATGTGGATCGTTTTTTGTTTATTTTACCCTGCACATAACAAGAATGTTTCTATTCTGTGCAAAACATGATATAGATATATAAGCTTTGTATATCATAGAATTTATCTCAAACCTCTCAAATTTTCTACTGAATTTTAGTACAATCAAATCCCCAGAGTCTTTGGAACTGAACCTTTTAGACCCTTTTTTTTTTTTTTTGGATGACTATCTATTTGTATTTCATTTCTGTTTCACTCTCTTTTCTCTATATTATTATGAGGGTTTATATTCATAAAGCATGAATATTTTTGATAATATATTTGGATATTACTAATGTGAAGATATATACTGGCTAGTTACACAAGCAGATAACAAGGATATCATTCATGTCCATATACAGTAACAGATATAACTGAATCATTTTTTCAAAGCAATAGTTTATAAATTTTAAAGCTTTTAACACCAAGTGCTTATAAAATACCTGGTTTGAGTTGCTCTCTTGAAAATCCATTTCTAATCCAACAAAACTAGAAAGTATCTATGTACTCTACTCCATATTAGTCATAATCAATACCTCCATATTCCTACAATACTAAAATGCTATTTTAATTGTATATGTGCTTACTTTATCAAGAACAAAATCAATCTTTTAAGAAATCAATGTTCTTTACAAAATAACCTCAGATGAATTTGGAAGAATGAATGGCTCAAATATGCAGAGAGAATTGACTTTGCATTTTTATACCAATGTTAGCACAGAAGTATGTAATGAAAAATCAATTAGAACATAAAATCTCATAATAGGTATTCAAGTGTTTTCTCATCAAATAAAAGTACAAAAGTCCAGTCTAACTGTAAACCATATCTATATCACTATGCTCTAGTTAGTTTTATTTTCTTTAAGGAGACACAGCAGCAGAGGTACATAATAACAATGAGGAAGTTAAGGCCTGGTTGGCCACTGCGTGAGCTATCCAAAGGAGTGACTCAGAACCAGATGTGACTGTGCTTATGGGAGACAGGAAGAAGGAAAAAAAAAAAGGAAGTAAATAAGACTGTGATATCTCTCCCAGTGGCCGTTCTTGATAAAACATTTTATTGAATCAACATTATGTGAGTGTGAACAGGGAGGATAAGGAAGCCCACTATGGTTAATGGTTAGCCTAGTTGCTCTTCTACTGTAAATTGATCTTATGAAATTGTCTGAAGTAGAGTCTGATTATATAAGGAATGATGCAATGCATCTACTATCAGTGGCGTATATACGTGTATCTAGTTACCTAGACGTATCTATGTTTCATAGACATTAAATATAATAGATGCAAGGTCAACATATGCTTAACTTAATGACTTATTGAAAAACCTACTTTGAAGATAATAAAATACATTTTTTTAGTAGTTGCACAGTAAGGGTTGCAGTTAAGCAATTTTAGTTAAGATAGCAAAAATGATATCAGTAGCAATATTGATATATGCATAATTATTCAGTTTTAAAGTAGTTTTATGTGTGTTTTTATGTGATCCTACAATAGATCAGTGACTCCTACAAAGTAGGAACTCTTAAAAATTGATAAGTTCATGAAGGATGTAATGAATATACAAATAACACAATGAGATATAGGTAGGGCAATTACATTTATCTTGATTTTGCAAATATGAAAGTGAGTTGAGAGCAAGGTAGGGATCCTATGAATGTTACTTAAAAAATGAGTAGCAAGGTTAAAACTAGTACTAGGGTATGTTCCTAATGCATTTGTGTTTATATTTTCATCAATTCTGAAAATTGCCATTTATCATGCAGTGGTGTATAATTATGAGCTTCTTTAGTTCTTTCATAATCAGTACAAAGATTGACCTTGAGCTTAGAAGAAGCCACTGTGAAAACTAAATATTTTTCCTCCAAGTTTAGAATATTAAGAAGAAAAAAGAACAGTGTAAGAAAACTAGCGCCTTGCATTAGGGGAGAAGAATGAGAAACTGAGGATTGCATACCAAATATAAAATCTAGCATTACCCATATAAAACACAAGAAAAAAAAACAGTATAAATATGTTGAATTTGAATATCCAAAATTGGATCATGCACCCACTTTTTTGAAATGGGGCCAAATGGAGTTTGCAATTAAAATGTGTTCCCACTTGCTACACATGCTTCTATGGCAAAAAGAGTTTTGAAAGTGTAGGTACAGCAGGTGACTAGAAGAAACACTTGTTTTCAAGGCTATTTTGGACTCAGCTGTCCTCTACCCAGAGCAACAGCGTATTAATGGAAAAGCCATCTTTGCAGTCTTTTGTGTTTAAGAATCAGACTTGTCAAAATTCCAGTATAGCTCTCCCTTATATGAAGACACTCTTACACGGATGTTTGTTCAAATGAATAAATACCCCAAAAGCTTATTGACAAATGGGAAACAATGGAGCTTCAGCCAAAGCATTAGAGTCCATTGGATTTGTGGAAACATTTTCTCCAAGCATCTGGTAATGTTCCAAGCTTCCATTATTCTTCTCCCTTTAAAACAACCACACTTTTTCCCCCTTTTTAATTTTCATTGAGTATGTCATTTTCCTTTCTTTTGCCACAGAGACATTACCTTCTTCATAATTCTTTTTTTAAACCTGAGATTTATTCACACAAATTTCTGAAACTGTAATAGACTTTGTACTTGTTAAAATAGGCATGTGTTAGAACTGCAGTGGTAGAGTACTTCTTTTGATATACCTCTACACTTCTCAAATCACATATTTTCTCTCTGTATCAGTTAGCAGGGATTAGAAGTTATGTGCATGCTTTGACTTTTTTTTTTAATTTACACATTACTGGATATGTTCCTTTTAATGTTTTTTCTCTTAAAAGTTCACCTCATCCCATTTTTAGATTATTTTTTGATCTGGAAACAAATTCAGATTGGACATACTCAAATTCAAAAAAAGGAAATGGATTTTATTGACCTATACCATTTTTCTTGACCATGTTTCCATACAGATCTACTGTATGTATATACAAAATAATTAATTAGTAAAAAATCAGTTTACCAATTGTGAAGAATTCTGAACCTTGATTCTGTGATACACTGTTGAATCATATGTTCTGTAATTTCACTAGTGTAATCTGAAACAGGCCCCTTAGCAGAGAATAGGCAAAGACTGAAAATGACAGACCACTCTAAATTGGTAGATGACAGTTTTAAGAAGACAGAAACTAATTTCTTAGCTTTTGTCTTAGATCACTGTGAGAAAAGAAAGTTCCTTCCACCAACCTCAGACATTTTTGAGAGGCTTTAATTGTGCTCAGTCACACATGCAGTCCAGAAAGTCTCAACAACATAAATAGATTACAACAAATTTTCTTAAGGTTATGTCCTTGAAAGGGAAAGCAAAAGGAACAGGCATTCTAAAGGGAAGAGCTGAGAAGTCTCTGATTGGCTATGTCAAGTTCATGGTCAAACAAGGGGCCATGTGTTCTTTTTTTTTTTTTTCACATAATTTTGATTTAATCTGAATAATACTTATCAGGGATATGATTACAACTTGGTACTTTCTAGTCACTTTTTAAAATTTTTTTAATTTATATATATTTGACATCAATTGTACTCCCCATGTATTCCCCATCACCTTATCACCAGTGCACCATCACCTCATTCCCCCGTGCTCCCATCTGCCCTCAACCCTCCCTCTCCCTTCTCCCCACCAACTGTCTCCAATTTGTCCTTGCCTTTTCATTTTTGGTTTTTGTGTCTTTATTGTTGTTGTTATTATTATTATTGTTCTTATTCCTTTCCTTGATCCTTATTTGTTGCCCTTATATTCCTCCTAGGGGAGGAACCATCTGGTATTTTTCTTTTGCATTCTGACTTACTTTGCTGAGCATAATCCCTTCCAGTTCCATCCATGTTCCTGTGAATGTGTCTAGTGGTTTTTTTTCTTTTTTGATTGCTGTATAGTATTCCATCTGTATATGTACCACAGCTTCCCGATCCACTCATCTGTTTTTGGGCATTTAGGTTGTTTCCAGGTCTTACCTATTGTAAAAAGTGCTGCTATAAACATAG
>JAGFMF010011445.1:3148134-3172851 GCA_019455555.1 Galemys pyrenaicus | reverse complement strand
AAGAGAAGTTGAGCATTTTTTCATATGCCTGTTGGCCATTTGCATGTCCTCTTTGGAGAATTGCCTTTTTAGCTCTTTTGCCCATTTTTTGACTGGGTTTTTTTTTTTTTGTTTGTTTCTGTTTAGTCTGGTTAGTTCTTTGTGGATCTGTGTGATAAGTCCCTTGTCAGTAATGTTGTGAGCAAAGATTTTCTCCCAGTCGGTGGGTTGTCACTTTGTTTTGGTTAGTGTGTCCTTTGCTGTACAGAGGCTTTTAAGTTTGATGTAGTCCCAACTGTTTATCTTTTCATTCACTATCTTTGCTTTAGGTGTTGTATTTCTAAAGATGTTATTAACCACATGATTATATCAATAGATGCTGAGAAAGCTTTTGACAAAGTTCAGCATCCATTTATGATGAAGGCCCTTGGAATTCTCGGGATAGAAGGACCATATCTTAGCATAATAAAGGCCATATATGACAAGTCCATAGCCAATATCATTCTCAATGGCGAAAAGCTAAAAGCCTTTCCCCTAAGATATGGAACAAGACAAGTATGCCCTCTTTCACCACTGCTCTTCATTATAACACTGGAATTCCTGGCCAGAGCAATAAGACAAGAAAAAGGTATGCAAGGTATCCAAATAGGGAAAGAAGTAAAATTATCAGTTTGCAGGTGATATGATAATAGAGAACCCCAAAAGCTTTACAGAAAATCTAATCAAGCTAATCAGCCGGTTTAGCAAAATAGCAGGATACAAAATCAACACACAAAAATCAGTGTTCTCGATTGATTTATCTAACATACCTCAAGGATCTTCTCCAGTGGACTGAATAAGCATTTAACTCTAGGCATAATGTTTCATTAAAAGTTTTATGCCATGCTATACTTTTTAAAACAAAAGAATGGTGGCAAAATCATTGATACATAATGATAGTGTTGTTAACATAGCTCTAAAAAATGTCAAATACTATATTACCTTGAAAAATTACACCATTCTTAGTTTAAGTTTCTTCTTTTCCTTAAAAAGCATTTCACATCTTGTGGTTAAATTCATGTGGTCAAAATTAATATTATATATGTGTGTATATGTACATACTTTCAGTATTATATATAGTTATTTGCATATATATATATATTCAAAACTAATGTTCATATTGTCAAAGAGAAAGAAGCTATAGTCAGAAATAAATCAGTTGGTTTTTGAGAATAAAAGTACTTAATGAAGTGGATTTTCAAACTTAGCAATAAAGTAAAAAAAAACAAAACAAAACTAGAAGTCAAATGAAGAAATAAATCAACTAAATATATTTGTATAGTTAGCAATCCTACTTTTAGGCTATTTCCCCCAAACCAGTAGTAATTTGTTCATGCAAATAAGCAATAATTATCCATAAGGATATTTACTTCAATTGTTTAAATTCTTAATAGCAGAAAATTAGATACTGTCTGTCCATTGACAGAAATCTAGTTAAATAATTTCTTTGCACAAAATATAGTGTACAGTTACAAAGAATAATAACAATAAATTACTTATTTTTTTCCATAATGACATTAATTTTATAATAAAATATAATAAAACAAGTTTAAAAAACAAAAACATCTAAATAACAGCAGAATTAAAATTAGAATACTAAGTAGAAGCAACACTAGAAATGTAGAAACAGGACAACTGAATTCTTTTAGAATATATATACATATATATCATGTTACAAATTAATCCTTTAGGAAACTATTGATATTTAAGGCAAGTGAATTCAAGAGAAGACATAATACTTCTAGACTGGACTGATATAAAAGTCAAAGAATATTCTAATGAAAATTAAAAATTATTTATTAATTTTTATTGAGATAACGCTAGCTATAAAGGAATTGTCTAATTAGCTTATTTTTTACAGATTGGTTCACATTTGAAAATCTTTGCTGAGAGTGATGAGAATAAAATTTATAATTTTACAAGTTACATGCCAGATTTTCCTATTAAAATTTTTAACTCATCCAAGTGGGTTTTATTTTCTTTAGTTGTCTAGCTACCTATGTTTAGCACAAGAAAAAACAAATCTTGACACATCATATCAAAGATGGAGTAGAAATATTTATAGTTATAAATGTATAAAATTGAAATTAGCTTTAAAGCTCAAGGCCAATAAATCGGGATCATAGCCAATATATAGTACATGGGTGGACGATTATCCGTTCATTTAGAATATAGAAAGAGCACACAATATATTTAATGGAATATATATAAATATAATATATAATATATTTAATGGAAAAAGCTGTCAATACAAAAAAATACGGCAATTCAAACATAAGTAGGAAGTAGGAATTCAGTCATTCATCTAAAAATGTTCTGATGACTACTATAAATGAAGTCATAATCTTGAATATTGAAAATAATATTATTGAAAATTAGTGTTATCAGTTCTGAACATACAGTTCTCAGCTACCAAACTATCAGCCTGAAATACTACATCATCCAAGTAGTAATCAGATGAGCTGTGAATCCAGTCCACCATCACTTCTATGGTCTTTGAATGAGAATGCCCAATTCACTAATGTGAGATCTATTTCAGTTATAGATGAATGTTATATTCAGGAAACTTGACAGTCTTCTTTTTTCCAAATTTACTTATTTTTGTATAGAAGATCTGGGGTGTAGTCCAGAATGAGGTGGGGTGGGGATTTGTGAGAGAATTCACCAGAGATGGAGTGGGGAGCAGAGAGCAGAACAGGTGGATGTACTGAAATACACTGCTGAGGGGAGTGGTGGGCAAGACAGGAGAGGTCTGCTGCGCCATGTGGGTTAGCTCCTTGACAGGGGCTCAAACTCAGGCCAGAAGGGTAATAGTGCTAAGATATAACCCCCAGGCCACAAGGGAAGCCCAAAACTTGTTAGTCTTTTTCTGTAGACACCTTGGCCTTATCAGAAACCACACACACACATATTTCTGGAGAGAGGTGATATAATTGCTTTAAATCACACATCTAGTTCATGGGATAACTGAGATTAACATGTTGGTGCCCTGACTACCAGGAAGTTATTTTTTTGTTTGTTTTATCCATTCTGATGCCCAAAGTGTGTAGATTTTGGATTTTTGACATTTAAATTTCACAGGTTTAAAAAAAAATATTAGGCAGCAGTTCAAAACTTTTGTAGTGAATAGATTATAAAGCTGTTTATTATTGATCATAATGACTATAACATTACCCAATCTTATTGCAAGATTACTGTATTAAGTCATTTTAGTAATATATCATTATTTTAATGATAATAATAATAATATAATAAACCATAAAATGTCAGTGATGGTGAGTTTTACATTGTGTTCTTACATTGCAAATGTTCCTTAATTTAATACCTTTAATAATGTATTGAAGTAAATTCTGTTCAATCTTTAGTTTACAAAAGAAGAAGCCAAACTGCTAGAAAGTTGTTAGCTGCTTTCCAAACCATGAAGTAAAAGAAAAGATAAAGATAATTTAAATATATTCTTCCTAGAAAGCTCTGGTTTCTGTCTTCATTGCTTTTGTGTTTTACAATCAGAAATTGTCACATAATTAGTTAAGTACCTTTCAATAACAATAATATAACACATTGATATATTTGTACAATAGGGTATGTCTTTCTGACTATACTGACGTTTTAAAAATTTTGCTGCTTTGTTTCTTTGAAAGGAGATATCACTTTCATGAGAAATGGGCCTCCCTTGGACTTTTATCTAGCTCTTTAGATTTCATTTATTGTGTGATATCAAAACCTAAATATTGTTGTCTGGGAATTATAACAGTTGAATGAAAAATATAAAATAAGTGAGTGAACATAAGTGAATGCAAAGGTATGTTTAAAAATACAGACTGTGAAAATTCTCTTTGAACTTAATTCTAACATATTCCATTATCGTTATTGAAAATTGAATGCATGGCTTGGCAAGGAACATATCTGTACTATAATTGGAACCAATGGAATTCTAATTTGGCAAACAAGCTTTCTTGTTGAGTAATGGATCTTTCAAAATATATTGCTATTGGAACCTATAATGTATTCTTAAGTTTAGCTTTCCAGGAGAGGTAACCTGCTTTCTATTTTAGATCATAAGCAGTTACTTTCTCTTCCAGGATAAAAATCTATTAAGAACTATCACAAAAGATTTTAAAGATTTTTATTTGATTTACTAATGATAAAAATAATTTCATGAAATATTTTCAGTACTTTAATTTTCTCCTCTTTAATGTAACAGTTCAACCTCAGACTACAATTTTCTGTGTCTTACATATATTCTGTTACTTTTGGCAATCATTTTTCTGCCTCATGTTTAGAATCATTGCATTCACTGTGCATGTATTATTTGGTCCTGCTTTCTTTCAAGGTGACTGTAGGAAATGGCAACTCTAGCAGTAGAACAATTTAATATGAAGGATTCCTTGGAAATGCCATATTTCCATGTCTGAAATGTTTTTAAATCATGGGAGTAAAGCTGACCTAACTAGCAGTAAATATTCAAACAGATATTTACCATACCAACATTCCTATGTCACTTTCTAATACCTAATTAAAAAGCTAAAATTGAAAGTCTTGCTACGTAGCCAACTGTTATTATCTTCCTTGATATGAATTGATTTTATTGATTGACAATTTTTTGATTCATTTATTTTTATACCCAAATTTGGTATATTTTTAGAGGAAACTCTACATGGAGGTTGCTATTCATTATAATCTAAGCTCACCCTGGAAATTCACTTTCCATAATGGAATGAATTGTTTCATTGAAACAAAACTCAGTCCAGATAGTTTGTTGACCTAAATTCTCATATATTTTTTTTTATTTACAAGACTCAGTCATATTTGCAGTGTGGATAGTCTCAATAACACAAATACATTATAACACAGAGGATAGATCATAGCACGAGTCTGTGTCTCTCACACACAGGGTTTGCATACAAATATACAAAACTAAAAACAAAATAGTCCTTTTTTAACACGTATTTTTATTTACATTACTCAAATATTTAAAACATATAATTCTACAGGTAATACCACAAATTAAAAAATAGTAAACTGATTGTTTTTCTCATATAAACTCATTCGAGCTATGTCCCAGATATTGTGGGTGCTCAAATTCACTATACTTATTAATAGGAAATCATAAGTCAAAAAATTTGTGTGGTACCAGTCTATGTGGACTGGGCATTATTATCACACCTCATGCTAATGGAGGATAGAATATATTATAGGAATAATTAATAGGTGTAAAAGTGGTGAATTCAGTGACATCTGGAGAAATCAAAGAGATTCAAAGACTTTATAAAGAAAGAAACAGTCTAAAACAGTTTCAACACCACAATATTTAGGCTCTTTCTACTGCAGAAGCAAAGTAAATGAAAAATGTGCTTGGAATTTGACTAAACTGAGAATTATTTTTTTAAAAGGTTTATTTATTTATGCATACAAGATCTGGGGTATAGGCCAGAGGCGCAGGGGGTGAGAGACTCCACTAGAGACAGAGTGGAGAACAGAACAGGCAGATAGACTGAAATACACTGCTGAGGGGAACAGTGGATGAGGCAGGAGGGGTTTCCTGCACCATGTGGATCCCCTCCCTGGCTGGGGATGGAACTTGTGCTGCAGTGGCTGCAGATGCTTCATATTGCGGTGCTTAACACCTTGCACCAACAAGGGGGGCTTAAACTGAGAATTCTAAGAGACTGACCTACATATACCTCTCTCCTAGATACCTGGAATCTTGCCCACTTCCTATATTAATAGTATTATTTCCCTAAGTGAACAGAATTTTATGGAATCTGGCGGTAATTTTTGAGCATATAAAAGTGAAGTTGGGAAGAAGATAATTTGAGTTTCTCTAAAAATGAAATTGAATGTGTACAATTTCAGTCATCTGTATAAGGCATTTATATATCGTTTCTCCTTTGTGAGCAAAGTGCAGTGGAAACAATCTCATAGTTGTGTTGGAATCACTGTTTAGAAGGAAACTTAAATTGAAAACTTGTATGTTATTCTGTTGGTCAATGTGGACAGTTAGTGTGAGTTTGGAGCATTGGGACACACAGCTAATTTCTTTCCTATCTAGTGACTCAACCTCCAGGGTAGTGGCAATATTTATATACCCAAGGATTTCCTAATTTATTGGTTAGTTTTGGTAACTTAAACATCAATTCCAAGTCTAGCCAAATTTGAGGGCTAGTATAAGTATTAGAAATATACAAATATACTTCCTATATATATATATACCATATATAAAAATATAAATGTATAATATATAAACATATATATAAATCATATAAATACATGATATATATAAATAATCCCTTTGCTATATGATATAAAAGGTAGTTTCAAATGATGCTCAATATTTTTAAAAACTATATGCATTTATGATAATTTGCATAGTTTCATACATCTAGATGAGAAGTACATAAGGATTTGTGTTTTCTTTGTCATTTTGCATGACAGGGTGCTCTGTGCTACATTTGGATTCATATACTGTCTCTCTTTCTACCAAGGTAGAGATAGGTTGTTATTTTCATCACATTTTTATGTCGGTTTGTTGTTATTTGCTTCTGTCTTTGGATCTTATATTAGATTTATTACAAAGTCTCGTATATCCTTCTTGAAAGTAGTTAGATTATGAATAAGGCAACTTAAAGTAAGATCAAGGATGTAAGATTATAGAGCAATATAATTAGTCAAAAAGCTTTATTGATCTTCCCCAACATGAAAGGCACTGTAAGAAATCAAGGATATCGTCATCAGTAGGAAATTACCTCTGCCCATGAAGAAATAATATTGTTGTGTAAAACTAAATCTAGTTTTCTATATTAGAACAACAGATTACCACAAATTTTTGACTTAAAATAACAAATATTTATGATCTCACAGGTCTTTAAGTTAAAAGTTTATGTTGAATTGACTAGTTCCTTACCTAAGCATTTACCAGTCTGGTAAGCTCATAATGAGATTGCTGGAGAGGAGAGTTTATTTATTTATTTTTTTAAGATCGTTTTATTTATGTATACACGATCTGGGCTGTATGCTAGAGGTGTGGGGTTGAGAGATTCACTAGAGACAGAATGGGGAGCAGAACAGGCAGATCTACTGAAAACCACTGATAAGGGGAGCAGCAAGAGAGACAGGAGAGGTCTGCTGTGCCATGTGGGTCATGATCTCCCTGGATTTCTCTGTCTGGGGATCAAGCTCATGATGTCTTGGCTCTCCATATCTCCAAAGTGCTCAGAATTACCCCTTTTGTCACCAGGAAGGTCCCATGGAGAGGAATTTTTTTAAAGATCATTCAAATTGTTGGCATAATAAAGTTTCCTGTGAATTCATATTATAATTTTAACCAATTTAATTATATCTACAAAATCCACAAATACTTTAATCACATCATTATCTCCTGGTTGTCAAGAAGGGTCTTCTTCAACCAGCTCGTTGATGAGACCTGTATTCCAATTCCGTAGTCCTCTTTTCTTGCCCTTTTACACTTCATATCTGTTTTATTTCTCCTTCAGCTACATATCTTCTGGTCAATCAGAGAATTTCTCTATAGTTCCTATGCTTAGATTGGGCCCATCCAGGTAAGTGTAATACAGGATGATTTCCATATTATAAGGTCAATAATTTTAATTACAACCATAAAACCCCATTATTCCATGTAAAATAGCATATTTACAGTCCTCAGGAATTAGGACAAGGGTACACTGAGGAGATATCCTATTAAATGTCCTCATGTTAAAAAGAAAGTCATTTAGAGAAAATATGTTTTTTAATAAAAGTATGTAACCATAGTGCAATCAACCAGGAATAATTATTATTGGTCAATACAGAAGTGCAGAAATACATTCAAAAAATAAAAGCAGTGACCACAATAGAAGCACGATATTATTCATTAAATATAGGGAAGGTAAAACTAATTTACAGCTCCTGATAGTAAGATTTGACAAGCACATATTCTGTTTTGCAGAGAGCCTTACAAAAATATCTCAATCAAACTGGTAAGATGAGACTAGTTTTTTGTCTTACAAATCTGCATGCCTTATCATGTATCTTATCAGAAATAGCAACTATATATTTTTTTCTTACTAAGCACTGTTTTAGAGTCCCTTTGTTAGTTCTCTTTGTGATTAAGGAAGTCACTTCAATTTTTGAAGAGTTTGGAAGTTTGCTTTAGTGTGAGTGAAATTGAAACTTACATGTTAAGCTCAGATATAGCAATGAAAGTATATTTGTCTAATCAAGTTATAAGTGATGGTTCAATTGAAGTCTTCAACTATCCAAACGTGCTTGATGCATTTTGATTTTAGGGGAACAAAATGGATGGAACAAAGTATAAGTATACATATTTTACTAAGTTTGTGGTGCTTTAGAAGATAAAAATAACCTAAAAACCTATGTGAGTAAACTTTATAAACCTAGCACTAAGGTGATAAATTCATATAATGTCTTCTAAAAGATATTTTTTCAGCACAGATTTAAGACTCAGAAAAATATATTTTAATAACATTCAACAAATTAAAGTGTTCCTCTTTTCCAGCATTTGTTTAAGTAATAATAGGTATAGTAAGTAAAATTCATCAACTGGAATATCTTTCTTTGTCATTAATATTTTATTTATTCTTGATAAAGCTAAATAAATAACATATTATTGAATAAAATCACACAGTGCTACAGAACCTATATTCCATTATTGATTATTTATATGTGGAAAGTAAATAAAACGTGCAATTTGTTATTTACAGGACACATATTAAAGGCATTTGATATAATTAAATGAAAATAACACTGGGTTAATCAGGAGATAGTAATTAAAACTATCATTTCTGCTACGTCCTAACTCAATACTTTATCTCTTATAAAGTCTGAGCTTAACCTCTCTGAAAAGGAGAGGTTTACACTAAATAATATTTATTTTTTTAATCCTAAAATATTTAGAATTTTGTAGATTGTGAAAAGTGCAGGGAAATGTATGCACCGAATAAAAACAAATTGACGTCTAAAACACTTTTTAAAGGTTCAGTTATTTTTCAGTTAAAAATGCAAATGTTTTCCAGAAGATAATGTTTTAAGTTGACTAAATTTATAGTCATTTTCCAAAATAGGGAAAATACCACATAAAGTAATTGTTTTTAATGGCTGTTACAATTTAGCTTGTAACCACCCAATAATGTGACTTTTTCTCCCTATCTTTCTGCTTCTTTCAAATTAGATATTTTATCTTAATGGGATTTTTTCCTTCCTGTTTTTTCAGTAGATAAACATCTCTTTGTATTTATAACCACTGAACATTATCAAATTCATTTTGAGGGTTAGCGTGCCTGATATCTTTCCAGTTCTTTCTAGGTAAACATGAAAACAGGAAAAATATGTAGTTTGGACACTGCTTATTGAAATACTGCGTGTAAAATTAAGCTGTGGACTATTGACAATGTAGGCACCAAATTTTAGTTAAACATTTCACAGAATTAGTTGCAATGTTGAGAGAGTGTCATAGATTCCTGGATACCTATACTCAATGTTGTTACAGAATATGCCATAAGTAATGAAAAAAGTGGTATACATCACTTTTTAAATTGTGGATTTACAGAATACAAATCATTAAGCAACCACAGTAAGAATAGCAGAAAAAAAAACAAAACAATATTGATTCCAAGCTATTTTTAATAATGTAGAATATTCTGACTATATTAGTACTAATATCTCTCTAACTTGCTATCTAACATCAGTGTTTTGGAAAAACTCATAAGCATTCACGCTGGAGACTTCTATGGTTGTTCTTGCTTTCAAAAGAGACTAGAGTTATATCTCAAAACATTCTTATCAGAGAATTCTAAACTTTTGAAAATGAATGCATACTTCAACATGTTAGCTTTGGATAAATCAAATTTATCAAGTTACTTCCCACCTTGTGATGAAATATTTCTCTTCATTTAATAATAGATTTTATAAACACTTGAGTAATATACTCAATTTAATAATGGAGCTAGTATGAATAAATAAAATTTTGTAACATGTTTGAATTTTCTTCAAGTGTCTCTATCTTCATTCAACCCTTTTCCCCCTTGTGAGGACCCATTTGTATTATGTCTCTTGTGAAATTTTAGATTCTTCTCAAACATTTTTGGTAATTATTTATATCTTGAAATATTTCCAGAATGTTGAATTATAAAGGAAATTATAAAGGACAATTTCTACATGTTAGTCCAGGAAAAGTAACATAGTATTTTACAAAATAAAGAGATACTGTGTGTTCAGTTTTTTTTTGTTTTTTAATTTTTGCCTATAACTCTTTCAGGAGATTTCCTAAAGTTTTATTGAAGTGTCTGGTTCTAAAAGTGTATTTTTACTATGGAAGCAGCAAATACAGAATTTGAAGCCAGATATTTCAGGAACGGACTTTTAGTCACTCTCTGCATTGTTCTGGCTATTATACTTTAATTATTATATTTAAAATGAAATCAATAATACAATAGTCCCCCGTATCTGAGGTTTCTCTTTCTGTGGTTTCAGTTACTAGCAGGCAACCACTTTGCAAAGTGGTTCTCTCTCTCTCTCTCTCTCTCTCTCTCTATATATATATATATATATATATATATATATTGGTGGGGGAGGGAGATACCACTTTCACATAACTTTTATTACAGTATGTTGTTATCATTTTTGTATTTTATTAATCACTATTGTTCATATCATTCTGTGCTTAGTTTATGAATTAAACTTTATCATAGGTATGTAAATATAGAGAAAAACACATAAGGTTTCATACAGTCTGATGTTTTAGTCTATCCTACTGGGGATTTTGGAGTTCCCCCCATAGATAGAATACTGTATCTCCTTCATAGGTGTCTTAGTTTAGGATGCAGAATACCATGGACTAGGTATTTTTCACAGTTCCACTAGTTAGAAGTCTAATATCATGGCGCCCACATGATTGAGTTCCTGATAAATGTCATTTTTGTGGTTTGCAGATGGTGTCATCTTGCTGTGCCTACAGGGTGGGACTTCATTTCTCTTATTTTATTATAAATAGTCTGATTCATGAGGGTTCATGACCTAATTACCTCCCAAAGATTCTGCTTAAACACTAACATGTATTTAACATGAGAGTTTTGTACAACACAAGATTCAGACCACACCAGTGTCATTCTTAACCTTATTGACATTTGTGTGACTTAAGTGTTTGATTTGTGAAAAATCATTAATTCAAACAAGAAACGCTAAGCAAGAATATTATGCAGGAATTTGGGCCTCCCTGGTGGCGCAGTGGGTTAAGCAAAGCACTATGAAGCAAACCACAGCCACTGCAACACGAGTTCCAATCCTTGCCATTGGCCTGGGAGCTGACCCACATGGCACAGCAGAACTCTCCTGCGTGCCTGCTGCTCTCCTCAGCAGTGTGTTTCAGTTAATCTGCCTGTTCTGTCCCCTACCCTGTCTCTGGTGAGTCCTCTCACCCCTCACACCTCTGGCCTGTACCCCAGTTCCTGTATGCATAAATAAATAAATTTTAAAAAAAGAATATTATACAGGAACATATGGAATACAAGTGTGGGTAATGGTCAGCACTAGCATGTAGTTACTCATTCTTCATGTAACAGTTGATGTGGCATGCATTTATGTACATGCATAGTAGTTCTCATTGTATGCTTCAGTTCTGTAACATTAAATGGGAGATATTATGTAATTTAGGTGTTGAAAATGCTACATAACCCCAGAAAATTCCTGCATTTGTTCTACTTACATACATGGGACAGAGCCAAATGGTGAAAAAATAGATTAATATATAATGTGATAATGTTAAAAGGGATAAAAAGAATATTATTAAAAATTTTACTGGATTTCTTTAGATTTTGTTAGGTAATAGCCAACTCTAAAATTTCCCCAAAATAAAAGTTTGTCCCTTTCTTTAGTTACATCTTATATATATTTTTTTGTGTGTACCATTGTGGGTTGATTTTAACTTTGAGCTTAATCTGTTTTGTTTGTTTGTTTTTTTCCCCACTGTGGTGTACATGTTACTCATGTGGGCTTTGTGCCCCATTTTGGGAATTTTGGCTTTTATCCCAAAAGATATTGGTAAATTGGTAGATATTAGAATTTTTTGAGCAGAAGAGTGATATGATCATTGTAGATATTTTTAAAGAATCACACTGCTTGCAATGTAGTTAGGGTAATATAAAAAAAAATTGAAAGTGAACAGTACAATGTTTTTGAAAGTAAAGTAGTTTGCATTAGGATAGAAGCATTGTAAGTAGGGAGAGACAAGTGATCTAATTTTGGAGATCTTGAAGGCCGATCAGAAAAATGTGCTAACAAACATATGTAAGGATGAGATAAAAATTCTTTCAAGATGGCAACTAAGTAGTATTCAGTTGAGTAATGGAAAATATATTGCCTTTTTACTCAGATAGTTTTTAATATTATAGAAAGCTGTAATGAATGCTTTGTTTCCTGGGCTATGATCAATACCTTACAATATTTGATAATTTAAGGACTGAAATTGCTAAAAGTAATGGGAAATTAACTCAAAAGCTAAATGTATATGGTAATTCAGGACAAGATCCAATACATTCAGCAAAATAACAACCTATTGTGATTTTATAATTAATGAAAAATATATATTAGTCACTTGGATGATCAAAATATATTTTTCAAACACATTGCCTTCATCCACATTTCCTATCTCAGGCTCCCAAAAGCTTTAAAAGTGCTGAAAGGTAACTTTTGTTATGTGATTTGAGTGAGTTTCTGAAACTACCTAAGGATGGGGGCTTTTCCAAGGAAACAATGTGAATATAGAGCAGGATTTTCAGTCTCACACATCATTTTCCAGAAGGGGAGAGATGCTAGAGATTGATCTCAACAGTCAGTGGCTGAGTGTTAATCCATCATGCCTGTGACGTAAAATCTCCAAAACAACTTGAGAGGAAAGGACTTCAGAGAATTTCTGGTGAATGAATATGTGGATGTGATGGGAGAGTGGTGCTAGAGAGGTGTTGGAGAGGGCAGGGAAACTCTGCACCATTTCTACATCCCTCACCCTATGTTTCTCTTCATTTGACTGTTGATTCTTATACCTTTTATATTAAATGGGTGACCTAATGGGCAGATAATGGGTTTCTTGAGTTCTGTGAGCATTCCTAGTAAATTAATGAAATCTAAAGAGGCACCTATGGCAACCTCTTATTTATAACCATGAGAGAAACACAAGTGAAAACTTGGGCTTGTAACTGGTAACTGAAATCTGAGGAGGAGGCCTTTGGAACCTGAAGTCTGTGGCTGGTTGACTAAAGTTGCATGTGACAGCCGGGACAAGTAACAAGCATCTGGATGGAGGACAATATTAGGAGACTAAGGTCTTAACCTATGGAAACTGTTGCTATCTCCAGGTGGACAGCCTCAGAATAGAGTTGAATTCTCAGACAACTAGCTGTTGTTTGAGAATTGCTTATTTGTATGGGGAAATGTCTACATAGTCACACTGAAATTTGGTCCAGGAATCCTAGACACCTATTATAGAAATGCTTACTAGTGAAAACAACTATCAGTGGGTAATTCCAAAGTGATTGACTTAATAGTTGATTCAGTTCTTCCCAGGTGTCTTTTTATTTTATTTTTTTTGTGGCTACTTGAACAAATTACCACAAACCTAGTCCTTAAACCTGGAAAAAATAATTATTTTGAATTTCTGGAAGCTAGAAGTCTGAAATCAGTTACACTGGGTGAAATGAAGAAACCTTCAATATCACCTTCCTTTCTGAGACACTAGAGAAATTGTTCCCTTACTATTTCCAGATTCCAGGTCTGAATTCATTGACTCATGGTTCCTTCCTCCATCAGGCCAACAGGGGAAGAGCTTCAAATTGCTGTCTGCTTCTGCAACATCACATTGTCCTCTCTGATAAAATCTTCTGCTTCTTTCTTTATAAGAACACTCGTGATTACATTTAGAGTCCACTGAGATCAACCAGGATCATCTCCCCCATCACAGTAACCTAAATGTAATCACAGGTGCAAATATTCTTTTATCAAATATAGTAACATTCAAAGACTATAGGAATTAGGTCATCAATATCATTTGGAGAGATCATTTAGCCTGCAATTCAACCTTTCTTTTCTGGCATCATCAGCCTGGTGTCTTGCACCTCAGCTGCCATCCCTGTGGCCACATGATAGAGTATCTTCTAGGAAGATCAGGTAAACACTAGTATTCCTGAGAAGAAAAGATTCCATCTGTGTGTTTTTATTTATTAGTGAGGAAACTCTTCCCAGAAGCTCCCCCAAGAAACTTTCTTCATATCCCAGGAGGAATATCACTTGTTTATTTACAAACAAATCATCAACTAAGGGCCATGAACAATTGCATTTATTAGAAAAATAGATCAGACTGTGAGGTGCCAATGATATTAGGTAAACAACCAACACTCTCTTATATTCCATTAGCAGTAGCTTAGAATTTCCATACCAAGAGAATTTATCTCATATACAAATATATATCTAGGGTTTTATGGGTGTGTGTGTGTGTGTGTTATTTCCTTGTTGAGATAATATATCATATAATAATGACACTAGCTAACACTAAATCCTCCCTATAACATCTACCTTTCATAACCTTAGCCCTTATTCATATTTCATTATTTAAGGGGTGCCACATTTTGGTTTTTTACTCAAAACTAAATACATGTCAGAAACCATTGATGCATTTTAAAGACATTTTTTTTTTAAATAGTCCATCTCCCTATGGTCTTCTTGTTTAAAACTAAAAATATAGTGTTAGAAAGATTTACCTAACCAAGATTTGAACAATAAATCCTTGTTTTCTTAACCTATGTACATGTTATATTGCATATTAGTAGAATTTATCATGTTAAACATATAGAAGTAAGCAAGAAGAGGCTTTTCAAAATTAAACAGCTCTGTGATACAACTACAGCTCTCTCATGTAGTACTGCAATCCTCAAGACAAATGTCTGACATTCTCTTTCTTAGTTGGAACCTGATTTATGGGTTTATGACTGCATCAGTGCCTCTTTTCGATCACTGAACTTTGAAAAAGAGTAAAGCAGCCAGTTTAAGATTGTCTTTGTTAACAGTTCTGGAAAAGTAATAACTAGCCTGTCATACAAAGGGAATGAGATAGAAGAGGCACAGGGGAGGGGGAAGGAAAAGAAAAATCTTGATTTCTATTGAATAAGTTAATAGTGTTTTGGATGCTTTATGATGTGCAATTTACTGGTACAAGCAACTAGCAATCAGTGTTCACTGTTGTCCTTCTTTTTCACCTTTGGAAAGGCTCCTAGATTTGATATGAGTATTTCAAGATCAGTAATGTAACATGTTCATCCTATCACAATGAAAGATATGGCAAATAGCTTTTTTTTCCTACAACTTTAATAGGAAATAAGGTTTTTGATAAGTTCAAATTGACTAGAATGACTGCTTTCAAATTTTTCTGATGCTAATCAACACTTAAAAGGAAATCTAACTATAACCTTATTTTCTCTGTCCCTTCCTCAACACCCTCACTTGCATCGTTTTTCTAAATACTCTTTACATCTACTCTCTTCTTAACCATTGTATTATGCTCATTATTACAATATTTCTTATGTATCTCTTATTTCTTTGACTATTTATTAAACCTCAAATGTACATATACAATGTCTTGCATACAACAGTTACTTTAAGATACTTAATAATTGTTTGGTTCCAAATCCCATTGCAAGTTTCCCTGTTCCATTCCTTTTTACAATGTCCTAATTAATTCTTGTAATGAATAAAGACCAATTTCTACAATATAAATTAAATATTTTCTTCCTTTTTTTTCTTATTGGAGGCCAGGTATGGTCTTAATGCTAATGGAAATAGGTGGACACACATATAGAAAACCTTGCCAGGTTATTTCCACTCATTCTTCAGATTTCAGAGAAGTAAATTTCTCAATTATTGTGCCTATAAATATTTGGAGGACATTGTTTAAGTACCATGTCCGGTGTTAGTCACATTAAGGTGAGCATAGTTCTTTCTCCATGCTCAGCTTTCTCAATGCTCAGTGGACCTGCACTGTGGTCCACACCCAGTGGGTTCACATTGAATAAAAAAAGAGGTTATGGTATTATAAAAGTTCACTGATTACCTTTGACAATAGAAGGACATGTCATATAAAAGACATTAATAAATCTGTAAAACAAATAATATACCATTATAAATAAGAAATATGGTTGTTAAGAGCTAGCCAAACTTTTTGTGAACCTACCTCTATCTCTGTGTTTTCCGCTTTGTTTTATGGACTCTGTTAGAAGCTAAACTGAGGTATATTAAAAGTTAATTTATTTGAACAAAAAATGATTCCAGTCTGGTCTTGCCAAACTGGAAGTGGGGAGGAACACTCCACCTGAAAATCTTGGAGAAAGACGTTTATAGAGTCAAGTTGGAAGCAAAGTAAGGATATTATTGATTTGATGTTCTTAAAGCCTACTTGGCTTTTGTGATTGGCTGTCCTTTGCTTTTGTACCCTTCATGCATGTAAGGAGTTAGATTTAGCTTGGCATACGTTAAAGCCAGTTCAGTCTAATAGCCTCCTTTTAAAATTATTTTAACAGCTCCTAAATTAATCCTCTTCTAGCAATATTTTCAAATTTGAATCAAATTTAAAATTTGAATCCAAATTCAGATTGGGTTTTCCAGCAACTACAATATACCAACAAACAAACAAAAAAATATATATATATTTAAAAATGACAGTTGCTTTTCAGAGTAAGTAAGCAATATCTTTGTTATTCCACAACAAGTTTTCCAGATTAGATGCATTTGTGATACCTTATTTATCATATGGTCAGTGTCTTTGAGCACAGGTGAAAGCACAATTGAATCCTTTCTAATGTATATATTCTCACTATGCTAATTTTGTATTTCTGAAAGAAAACCCTCAAGAAGGAAAACATATGTATATATTTTTAACTTTGTAATTCTGGTCTGTGCTTTTGCTATATCTATATTCTAGAAATCATGAAGTAATATGCGACAGTGATGAAGCTTTAATGCCAGGGACATTTTTAAATACCAAAAGCTTGTTATTACTGCAGAATTTCATTTTTCTTAATTCTGTAATTAGTTAGGCTAAGAACTGCTTCTCTTAAACAAAATTATCCTGGTATCTTTTCCTCATCTCCAGAGGATCTTGTATTTGTATACATCATACTTAATTTATAAAGCACTTTCATGAATTGTAGGTTGTGTTCTTGCATCCTACTCTTGAATGGGAAATGAGTTCTGGTTTGTGAGCCTGAAAACAAAAGCTAAATGGTTTTGCTTCTTTACTGTGACTTGTGAGTTAATAGGTAAAATGATGTTTTAAGTTCTGTGATACTATTGAATGATTGTGAATGAGAATTGTTAATTGTATAAATATTCTTAAAACTAATAACCCAGCAGCTAATTGAGATATTAAGTGCAACAAATTAATTTTTTTTTTACTTTCTTTCTACAATAATATTATTTGGATAATACAAACCAGTTTTGTTTTTCTTAAGTGGGTATGCAAGTTTTAAGTCAATTTAAGTGTTCTTTTTATATTCTTGAAAGGGGAACCTTTTCTAATTATTTTCTAAGTTAATTTTGCACATTACAAGAATTGTTTGAACTTCTGTTTCCTAAGATTTCAATAGCATGTTGCAAATTCTCAATAGATTATAATTAGTTTTTATAATTTATTTACTTTTAATTGAGGCAATATTTGAGTAACCCCATCAGTTATGTTGGCACTCTAGTGCTCCCGCCACCAACACACTGATAGTTCATTACCATAGTCCATTTTTCTTCCTCCACTCTTTGTTCTTACCCCCTTAACACCCTTTGTGCTTTAATTCTATAGCCAGCTATGAAGTGTTAGTTTGTACGCTTGTTTTTATCTAACTCCTAAGTGTAGTTATTTATTTTCCTCATATTAGTGATACTATCCAGTATTTATCTTTCAGCTCCATCCATATTGCTGGAAATGCCATGAGTTTATCATTTTTAATCCCTGAGTCATATTCTGTTGTGTATGTATACCACATTTTCTTGACTCATCTATTTTGGAGCACTTAAGTTGTTCCCATAATTTGTCTATAGCAAATAGCACTGCAATAAACTTGAAAGAACAAGTTTCCTTTCAAAGTACTGTTTTTGAATTTGGGGGATAGATGCCTAGGAGTGGAATTATTGGGTCAAATGGCAGATCCCTTTTTAATGCTTTGAGACACTTCCATATTGCCTTTCATAAGGACTGGACCAGTTTGTATTCCCACCATAAGAAAAGTAAAATCTTTTATTCCCACCAAAAGAAAAGTAAAACCATTTAGCTTTTGTTTTCTCCACATCCTCACCGGCACTTGTTGCTTCTGATCATTTTTATATGGGCATTCTCACAGGTATGGAATAATATCTCTTTGTGGTATTCATTTATATTTTCCTAATGATAAGTAATTATGAACACTTTTTCATGCATCTGTTTGCAGTCTGTATGTCTTTGGTGAAGTGTCTGTTTAATTTCTCCGCTATTTTTTTTTTTAAATTGAGAAGCCCTACTATATTAAATGAGACTACTAGTGTCCTTACATTTTATAACTCACGCTTTACTCACTACCTTGTTTCCAGAAAGCTCTAAATTTGCTCTTATAATTTCAAATTTGTTAAATGTTTATTGTTTTTCTACTATTTTTGAGCCATCAGTGCTCTGTATAAAGTTGGTCATTACCATGAAAAACAAACACTCTAAGAGGTTTGATACATGAATATTGTTAATTACAGTAGTGTGTGGGATTATATATACTTTGGTATGACTTCAAGGCTAAGAACCTTCTACAACAGGAAGTTTGAAAAACAATATTTTCATTATTTTTGTTTAGTAAGCTTGTCTTTATCTGACTCTTAGTTTAGTTACTTTAAAATTCATATTTTAGTGACACAGTCTGGTATTTATATTTCTTATTATGATGCATTTCATTGTCATGAAAACAGACATGCAAGTTAAATATTAAAATTCACAGTTTTATATTTGTATGGGTGAAATATATTAAATATATTTTACATTCACACACATATAGATCCACAAATGCCATGTGCTAGATTCTTAATAAATACTAGAAACCATTTAATGGACAAATTCAATCTTCTCCATATTACTGATGAGACTAATACAATCCCCAAATTATATGTAATATGTCCATCACTGTATACCTATCATATTAGTGAGAGCACTAGGGTTCAATTGCATAAGTCTAGTTCCAAATACTATGATTTTATTAATTATCATGTTTCTCTAATAAAAGTTAAATTTATGCATGTGTTAAATATTACTTATGAGCATTTCACCATAAAGAATAATATTGCAAGTAAAATTACACAACATCTTGACATACTGAGACCCAAAAAAAGACTCTTGTATTGTCATAATACAAGGGAAAATAAATCATAATGGAATTATTTTGCATGTATTTTCACTCTTCACTTTTATTTATTTTCTCATGTAAAAAAATCTTTCTGGTAAATTTAAGTTTTAAAATATTATTTTCTTCTTGTTTCATGTAGAATTGATAAAAATGAGTGCCTTCCTAGATAGTTTATTTTACATTTCTATCTGAGATCCTAAGTTTCAAGAGATAGAGTTAATAACTGACAAAAATCTTTATTACAGTTATTAGCCCAATTAGTAGTAAGTTCTTAGTTTCAGTAAGTAGTTAAAATTAAACATTAATAACTTTCATAAAATGTTCAGAATGACAATTAAAATTAAACATTCATACCATTTGGAATACTGTCCAAAATGGGGCTCTTATGTAGAAAACTCATTCAGATTATGTTGTAGATAGCGTATGAAAGTGAAATGAAAAATTCTAACATAAATCTCAATACCTCATGTTCTGTGTTATCTCCTGCTCTCCTTGAGTGTAAACTGGACATGTAACTATTTTCATGCATGTAAAATGACAAAGTAAAGTAATTTAAAGTAATGACAAAGGAAAGAGGTAATGAGTGTCTCTCTTCAGTTGATTTTTAGTTAATTAAAAGAGGTATTATGTGTGGCACTGATCTGATCAGCTAAGATATTTAAAAGGAGCTAAAAGGTAAGAGACTGATTGCACAGGCCCTCTTTCTCTTCTGCAGAGAAGTAAGTGTTCAAGAGCTTTACAGTTTCAAGGCAATAAATTCTAATAATGTCCAATGAGACAGAGCTCAGTTGAGATGCAACCTTAGTCAACACTTGATTACAACAGCCTTTTGAGATCCTGAGAGACCCCCTACTAAGTCAGGTATGTGAAATAACTGTGGTAATTATTTAGGCATCAATAGAACAGTAATGCTGTAAACTAAACTGTAGGAGGGAAAGTAGAATATTTTGTAATAAAACTCTAATTTTGATTGCATTTCATTAAATGCACGTGTATACAAATGTGACCATACACATAAGGCTAAGAATTTGCAGTCTTATTTTCTCCTCAGGGCATGTAGGGAAAAAAAAAATCAATACTCGATAGTCTTATGTAAATGGGTTTTTTTAAAGATTTATTTATTTATGCATACAAGAGCTGGGGGTACAGGCCAGAGTTGCGGGAGGTGAGAGGATTCACCAGAGACAGAGCTGGGAGCAGAACAGGTAGACTGACTGAAACACACTGCTGAGGGCAGCAGCAGGTGAGGCAGTAGGGGTCTGCTGAGCCATGTGGGTCCCCTCCCTGGCCGGTGGCAGGGATCAAACTCAGGCTGCAGTGGCTGCAGTTTGCTTCATAGTGAGTTGCTTAACCCACTGCACCACCAGAGAGACCCAAGTAAATAGTTCTTATCATCATAGAATGTCAGAATGTAAAAAAGGGCTGAGAGTACATTTACTCTGAATGCTGTTTTTCAGTCAAGAAATAAGAGCTGGCAAAAGACAAAGCTTTGCCTATGGTCACATAAAAAAAAAAGAAAAGGAAGAATTGCTGGATAAGAATTCAACCCAGATTCCCAGAACCAGACCCAGTTTCATCCTGGTACAGGTTAGAAATTGTAGCTTATAGAATTTAGTCAGACTGCAATTAACCAATACAGAACATCATATAACTCATTTATAATCTGTAGAAATAAGATCATGTAATCTTACAATGAATAGATGGGAATGATTTCATTTTACAATGAATAGGATTGGAACAATTTCACTTCAAAATCCAAAGATACTACGTCCATCAGCTGAATGTTTTTATTTTATATACCAACTTTCAATGATTAGCTGTACATTTTGACACCAAAAAGACCACTTAAATTTCACCTATGTCAATCAAGACCTGATCCCTGTCTTCAGATGAATAGATTTGTTGAATGAGTCAGTATGATTAGACCATAGTGAAACTAATTCACAGAAGACATGTGCAGTTCCAACAAACACTGGAAAAAAAATGCCCAGACTTGCCTATAACTAAATAAGTGTAGATAACAGTATCAGAATGGTTGTTTTTATTTTGATTATTCAACAAATATTTATTAAGTCCTTATAGTTTTAGGTACTTTCTATTGTTTCTGAAGATAAATAAGACAAACATTATTCTTGCCTACATGGAATTCACACTATAGCGTTAGAGACAGATATTGAGCAGATCACACAAATAAACTTAAAATTGAATCCATATTAAATCCTATGAAGGAAAGGGTTGTGAACACATATCTCTTGGCATCCAACCTAATCTTTATGAGATCGAAAGAGGCTTTCCCAAATAAATGACTTTTAAAGGTGAAATAGAAATTGGGTGATTGTGTGTGTATGTGTGCGCACAAATGTTATATGTTATGAGCTAAAGATATTGAACAATAGAGATTTCCTCAATGGAACTATAAAACTCATGATATAAAATAGGTATTAATTAAAATAAATAAATTCAGATTTTAACAAACTGAATTTGAAGGGGCCATGTGACATATAGACAGATAGAAATAAAATAATAAATTAGGTGTGAGGAAATGGACAGAGAATCCTATTTGGTACACTAATAACAGAAAATTCTTAGCTTGGAAAATAGGAGATTCTTGGTGAACCAGTTTCTTACATCTAAAGTATGCCGCATTCTTTTATAATGTTGACTATAATCAGAGTCATTATACAACTTTAGGGAATCACTGATGGTCAGGCAATACTCCACAAAGATTATGATTTAATTTTGTGGTGTCAATATTTGTAAAAGTCTCTCAATTCAGTTGAATCACATCTTCATCCAGGTTTGAAAGTTTGAAAGTCTTTAGTTATTTCTTAGGCTATTTTTAGGGTAATTCATCTGCTACAGATTCCCAGTATCTTTTAAATTGGGGATTTCTTAACTATTAAGTATAATAAAACAATATGTGCTATGGGAAATCTAATTCAACTTTTATAGAAGAGACAGAAAACTTATCGTATCCAAGTGAATTATTTAGCGTGGAAAAGCAGCCGTGTTTCTTATCATTTAGACCTGTTTTAAGCATAGTACACATATGAAATTCTGTACTGAGTAATTAAAACTAATTCTCAAAACAATCAGTGTCCATTATGATTCACACTGTGCTAAGTCAATTCACAACTAATCCTGTAAGGTAATTATTATCACTTCTATTTTAGAGAATCAAAGATATCAAGTTTGTTCCCTTAAACACAGAGTGAAAAGATTGTGGAGTCAGGATTCAAACTGAGTTCTACCAGATTTTAATGCCAGGATATTTACATGGGCTTGTCTAAATTCTCCTTATATAATCTAAAATTATCTATCTGTTAATCCTTTGTCCTTTCTTCAAGACTTATTTTTGCAACTTTTGATTATATTAATTGCTTGAATACCTAATACCTTTATACTTTCGTGAATATAGAAGCTTTTAGCATGCATACCAAAGGATTAAATAGTACTAAAATAGTTTATATTAAATGACATATGAAATGGAATGCTGGCCCTCGTTCTGAAAAACAAAACCAAAGATGTTAACTTAAAAAAAAAATCTTTTTAGTCATTTTTCAATTGTAATCCTGACCTTTAGTACGTGTTAAACAGGTTTTTCAAACTTTAATGAGGATGAGTTTTCATGATAGTCATTTTAATTCAGAGTATTGTGAAAGCTTTAACAATTTTAGTATAAAGTAGCAGAACTTGTTACATATGTATGGTCGATGACTAGCTCAAGAAATTTTGCACATCTATGGAGTCTAAAATACACTTGGGATTATATCCAAATTTTTGTTTAAGTATCATTAATAGAAGAAAATGCATAATCTACAAGGAATCATGGTTTGAAACTCCGTCTGTTGTCATTCGCTTTTGCTTTGTGAGTGGCTTCACCAGAACAACTCTGAATACTGGATAGCAGGTACAATTTAGAGAATACGTTGCTGGTTAATTCTCACTTATTAACTATAAAAGATATAACTGGCAACATATTTTTTACTATTTAATAAATAAATCTAACTGATAAAATAATGTTGGTATTTACACTGTATGTAGAATCAATTTATCATTTAAACTAATCACCATTTCCCACTTAAATATTTATTTCATTGTCTGCATTATTTAAACAATACCATTTCTGAGATGGTTGATTCATTTTCACATATTAAAACTGTGTGAAATATAGCTTTAATTTTTATAGTATTGTAAGATACTGAAGTTCAATATTATAAAAAAAAGGGAATATTTAGAATTAATACTCATTCTAGGTTACTCAGATTTCTTGACTAATGTCTTTGGAGATTACTTACACTTTTCTGAAAGTTTGGCATTTGTGAACATCCTTCTTTAAAACACAGGCTCTTACCCTCGGTTTCACACAGTTTGCACAATAGCTAGTATGGTGTCTAGCACATTGCAGATCCCTAGTAAATAATTTAGAATGTTTAATGAAGATTAGTGGCACCTAGAACTAGCATAAATACTAAAGCATCAGACCACTGATGACCAACTTGGAGAAAAAGAGTTTATATAATATTCTATTGGATTTATAAGTACAGTTATCATAATGCTATTATAAGAAGGCAGATGTAGCAGGAATGAAGATTAGAACAGAACAAAGAGAGAGAGAGACCATGCAGAAGACTGTTGCAATTAACAAATATTTATGGACTATGAAGAGTGTAGAGGCAAAATAGGGTCATTAATTTTTACATTATTTAAATAACCAAAATATATTGTCAATTATGATTGAAAATCAGATCTGTTTTCATGAAGACTGTCCTTTTTTCCGTTAATTTTCTGTATTAAAAAAAGAGGCTTTAAGGCCTCCCTGGTGGCGCAGTGGGTTAAGCTACCTATTCTACTCCCCACTCTGTCTCTGATGAATCCTTTCACCTCCCTGGACTCTCGTCTGTACCCCAGCTCTTGTATGCATAAATAAATGAATCTTTAAAAAAAAGAGGCTTTATTATGATCATAAGGCTTAGTAGTTGTTGCGTGACCTTACTAGTGACCTTACTAGTGACTAGTGTGGAGGAACAAATTGGGAAATGGTGAGAATAATAATTGATTATCCAATGACACATGAGAATTGAAGCAGAGAAATACAGTGAAAATGTTTTCTGTATATAAAGGTGACATACAACTTATGTTTATCTTCAATCCTAGAGATTGGCATAAAAATGTTATTATCTGGGCCCGCCCTGGTGGCGCAGTGGGTTAAGCAACACACTATGAAGCAAAACCGCAGCCACTGCAGCACAAGTTCGATCCCTGCCGCCGGCCAGGGAGGAGACCCACATGG
>JAGFMF010011445.1:3088883-3148107 GCA_019455555.1 Galemys pyrenaicus | reverse complement strand
CTGCTCCCCTCAGCAGTGTGTTTCTGTCAATCTGCCTGTTCTGCATCCTGCTCTGTCTGGTGGATTCTCTCACCACCCCCACACCTCTGGCCTGTACCCTGTGCTTGTCTGCATAAATAAATAAATCTTTAAAAAAAATGTTATTATCTTAGATTCAGGAGTAAACCTGGTACTGATTTGAAGAATTATACTATTTCATTTACATTCTAGATGAGGAAAATGTAAAACCCAGACAAAGGGCTTTATTTTTTAAGAACAGCAACACACACATTACAAACAACTCATTCTTTTCTGTAGTGGTATTATAATTGGAATCTTATTATTATGTACAAATAAGGTGAAACCAGGTGTGTCATCTGATTGTAGAGGAGACAGAGCCATGCAATCTTGAGCCTCTTACTCTGTTGACCTCAAGCTGTCCTTCAGTGCCTCTCAAAACATTTCATTTGTACACAGGACCCCCAGAAATCTGGAAAAGCCTGCATTTTCCTATTAAGGATATACATAGATTGTTCATCTATTCCACATCAATGAAACAAAAATATAAAAACAGATATGAAAAAGTTTTATAATTATTAAGATTATCTCATACATATTTTCTAGTAACTTTTGAGATATTTGCAATTAGGGGTGATCAAGAAAACTTTTTTTTTAATATAACAGAGTAGGAAAAGTTTATTGATATAAACTGTATTCATAAAAAGCAATGAATCAAGCTCATTGGTTTATTTTTTACTTTAACTTCTTTACATACACACACACACACACACATCAGGTTGTAGTCCCCATGGAATTTCTACCATCATCACCTTAGTCCCTTGTGCTCTTCCCTCATTTTGACCCCTCCCTTTCCACCTCCCCTGTAAAATGTCTCTCATTTATCATTGCTTATATTTGGTTTTCTTATATTCCTCCTATAAGTGAAACCATCCAATATTTTTTTTTCCTTCTGACTTATTTCACTGAGCATAATCCTGTCTAACTTTTAAAATACCTTTAAGGTGGATGATGTAATAAAAAGAAAAAAACTGAAAAGAAAAACTACCTTTAAGTCACTTCTCTTTAGTATGAGTTGCCAGATTCTCCTTGGAGAAGAATGTGGTTTTCATTTAACTCCTCCATGTAAATGATTCTTTGAAGATAGAGCTAGTATATAGATATATCCAGAGTATATTTTAGTTTTGTATGAGGATTTTCCTACTCTAGGGATAGAGTCTAAAATGCAGTGTAAGGATTGTAAGTCTGCAGTGATGTAGAACTGCTCCAACATTAGTTGTCATTCTGTTTGAATTGTGCCCTCTTCCCATCCCCAACCTTCATAGCCACCATATCACACCACATCACAGGCTTTCAGAGGCACTTCATGAATTATGGGGAATATGATAAAATGTCATAGGCCATTTCCTTGTATTTTAAAATTAATAGTTTTTCCCTTTTTCTTTTAATTAAGGCAACATTTGTTTACAAAACTATATATGATTCAGAAATATAGGATCCCACCTCTTTATATGTATGCTTCCATACCACACCCACTGTAACTTTTTATGACATAAGGAAATTTTAAAAATCAAAAAGTGATCATTAGCTGTTTATATTTTTAAGTTTTAATTTGTAGTTCACAGAAAAGACTCCTTAAATATAAAATTTCTTCACATCATAAACTTTTAAATTATGGGAATAAACAGGCCTCACCTCTGACAATACATAGATTGTTAATGATTTTAATAAACATTTAAATCACATTAATTTAAATAATGTGTCTTTTAGCAAAGTTAGTAGAACTTCTTGTTGGATGGGGGACATGTGTGGAATATGCACTCTCCAGTGTCCATTCCTGCATTTTATCGTGGCTAAAAGAAAATAAAGAAAACAAAATCAAATAAGGCCACTAATGTAATCTGTTATATTTGTTTTCCCCAAATGGCCTTGTATATCTATGCTTATATTTGATATTAGTTTAAATAAAAGTTCTTGTCAAAGTTTTTTCTCAAAGTTTGTTTTAGTATATTCTGTCTTAGAAGTATAGGGGTTTTGGGACAGGATTTCTGTAAATTTCTCTTACAACATTTGTCCAGGAAATGATCGCTCAGATGACTTGCCTGATTTCCAGCTGTTTACATAAGTGAGAATAACTTTAACTTGGACAGCTTCATCCTTGTGTGTTTTCACTGTGTGGCGCCCATTAAACACAGGGTGCACTTTCATCCAACACAGGGCTTGGATGTCAAGACTGATGGTGTCACGCAAACTCCAGAAAGGCATGTATCCTTTACATCATGGACTTTGGAGGCAGAGGAGGGCAGATTTCCAAATCAGGCCCAAAATTGGGTTGAGTGAGCTAGTAAAAGAGATCAACTTGAGTTTTTTATTTTTTGTTTGTGTGTGGTGGTTGGGGATGGAACTGGGGGTGAGGGTTACCTCACTTTGTATTTTGTAGCTGGAGAGAGAGGGAGAGAAATGATATCATGGCCTTTTCTTTTGTGTTTGTCCAAATTGGGGATAAATGGGAAGCAAGAATAGTGATGCTTTAAACTGCCAGCTATTAAAACATCAAGAAATGGATCAGACTCATATTTTCTTTGCTCCTTTTTAAAATGAATGAAATGGAAATTTCTTTTTACTTAACTTCTTACCATTGAAACTCTGCAAAATTGGTTCTGATTCTTCATTCTGAAAAGATAAAGAAAATTTCAGGAAAATTGAGTGGAGATCGATAAGTAATTATATTGAAGCAAATGTGAGCAGGGAGTGGCATTAGGCAAACTCAGGTTGTTGTACCTGTGCAATAACCAGGAGATTTTAACAAGCCAGTATGATCATAGTATTGCCTAGAGAGTGTTGAGCATTCAATATCAGACATTAAGCTGATTGGTGTATATGATTATTTTATTCAAACTTGTAACTACTTTATGTCATATGATTATGCTCAGTCTATAGTTGGAAATATAAAAAAAAATCTTATTGTATAGAGAGGAAAAATATTTCTTAAAATTTGCAGCTAGTGGTACAGACTCTCCAGGTTGGTCTCAGAGCACTTTTAATCATTGTAGTACTCTATCTTCTGATATTCTGAATTTGGATAGAATATTATCTTAGCCAGTTAAGTAAGGCATAAGGTACCATTAGTAACTTTTGCTAATTATTTAAAATGTTTAATTTTTAATGCTGAAAATAGTTATCAAGTGAATTTGCTATAAAGAAAAAAAAACAAAATAATTATGGATAATGCATTTCTCTAAATCTCTGGTATGTAAACAGATTCAATTATGAAAATAGAGAGAATTTATTGCTCGGTTTATTTATAATTTAGAATTTTGTTGTTATTGCTTTTCAACATTTTAAATAAACTATCCCAAACTAATATTACTATTAACCTAAGAGTGACTTTTTTGCATGAGTTATTAAGCCCTGGGTCAGTTATAAAAGTACTAGGAACATAATGAAACTGAAACCTTTGCATGACATGTGACTGATGGGTAACACTCTGTTCTGTCCTTCTTCTGTGCTATCCCTTAGATTTTTCATGCTGAAAGATTCAAAACCAGTATAATCTGGCTACTTTTTTTATTATACCATATCCCATATGAATATTTTCTTATACTTGCATTCTTTGTATACTTTGTGCATTCAAAGAGCAAAGACAATCATGGTGACCTGGCCAATAACTATAATTTGTGTTGTTCTCAATCCTACCCTCTTAAAAGATCAGACCTGCTATTTCTAACCATGGAAATATGTGATACTCTAATCGTATGTCAGATACAGTATATGTGGTTTTGAATCAATTCAGAAGGTGTGTGATATACAAGGGTGAATTTTAGAGTCTTAAAATCCATACCTTTGTCTGCTACAACATCTAGAGGCTAATATAATGAGTGTGTCTAAAGATTTGTTGCCCAAATGAATTTTTATAATAATTTCAATGACTCTGTCTTGATTTACCAAGATACCATACATACTGAGATCTGATCATTTCTCAGATGGCTGAAATTAGTTATCATTTTCACCTACATTTTCTTTTAATGAGAAAATTAGCTACTCTTTTCTTGCGTTGTCCTTGGGGGTAACTGGGAGGGGCAAAAGGAAGGAAGAAAAGTGCAGAATTGTGTATTTATGTCATGTAGTTGTTAATGAGCTGAACTCATGACATTTCCCAAGAAAATTAAATATGCAAATGAAAGTAGTTTGAATTAAGCTTTTCCACACGTTTAATATGAGATCCTCTGAAGAAATTATTTTTTAAAAATCACTGTCTCTTAATAATCATTTTTCACAGTTGTTATTCATCCAGATGGCATCACTGTAAATGATTATATTCAGAAGTTTAGGCCCCCCTAGCAAGTCTATGTTAAGCATCAGCAAGTATCACTAAAGTCCCTTTGAAAGGGGCGAGGTAACATTCGTCAAGTGTTGGTAAACTTGTTGTAAAGTACTCAACTTTACAGCCTCAGAGACAAAATCAGCCACATGTCCCAAAGTACCCCAAATTATAGTGGCCCGTAAGTCTCATGTGCTGTATTGATTTTGAGATTTTCTTCTACTATTATAGTGTCCTTCGGGGGTTTTCTGTAATCAGGATCTCAGAAACATATTCCTAAATCATTCTACTCCCCAAAGGTATCTTTCTGATTTTTCATGCTTCTACCAATCATGTCTTGTAACTCTGGGACAGATGCAATTGACCTAGGTACTGAAAGATGCTACTACATTTATATCAATTTGTAAAAGGGGAAGCCGTCCTCCTTTTTGACAATCTAAATCAATAATGGAATAGAATCTTGCCTTCATTATTCCCGAAGGATAACACAAATAACACTATTATCAACACCAGAATATAGTACCATTGATGGATTACTTAATATATGCAGATATGTTTAATATTCAAATAATCTATAAATTAAGAATACTGAGTCTTTTAGTCATGAACATATGTAAGTTTTAACAAATTCCAAATAATATATATTTGTCTAAAGAATTGTTGCTTTGAAAATGTATATCTCAAATGCTTGGTCACATTCACTCCACATTGTATCCTTGTACAAAAATTTTATAAAAACATTTCACTTTACAATAGATACTACCATCTTTCAAAAATTAGCAAAATATAAATATAAATATATAGTGTTGTTGTTGTTGTTTTCTTTTTTTTTCCCCTCAAAGAAAAGACTTCACTGCCACCTTCAGGAAAGTTTTGTTGTAATCTACAAATCACTAATGGTTACACTCTGTTGCCCATTTATGCAATCCTTGTGAAGTCACAAATCCTCACAAACATATATGGGTGTCCCTTTGAGGTATGAAAATAGTACTATGAGGACAAAGTCTTTCTGCCTAACTGTGCCAGCTCAGAAATACCTAAGCAAGATCTAACTGTATTATTTGTGTAAATTGCTTTGTTTGTGGCTTTCTGCTCCCTTCCTGGGTCATTTTAGCACACATCTGCTTTCTAGACCACTCATAAGAATCCTCTGCCATTGTTGTTCCCTAGCTTCTGAATAGCCTAAAGACAAAAGGAATTTTAGAAAGCGAGATAACAAAATAAATGGAGTCATGGCATCTGGCTTACATGTTATTTTAGAACTTTCAATGGAATAATTTTTAAATCCACACAAAATAGTCAGAAATAAAAAGAAAATTAAACTCCATTGTTCCTTAAGTTAGTTAACATTATGCCTACAGCAGTTGGAGAGACAGAAAGTCCTAAAATGGGGTTGAATTTAGGTTCAGCCAGTATGGCTGTCTCACTTGCCTGTGCTTCTGTCAGTATCATAATTGTGACCTAATTTACATATCAATGTAGGTCAGACTAGCTCAAAGAGAAATGTCCTTATTTATCTTGAAGAATGTACATGCACTGATGACTGGTCTCAGGAAACTGAAGAATGTTAATTTTGAGGCACTATGTTTAGATACAGCCTCCTGCTATTATAGCACCTCTAAATGAACTGTAACCACCAAACAATTCAGTCACACTTTGTCCTCAGCCACCTTTTCCTCACTAGGAATTTGTAGCAAATCAGTCCATTTCCATTCCTCCCTACCCCATCAGCAAAGGTTGCTAATAAACAGTTTAAATTGCATTTATGTCTGAAATGAGCAAATCTTTTTAAAATAAATTTTATTGAGGTAACATTGCTTATCATGTTATATGTCTGTATACATAATATGTACCATGTTAAAAGTAATTGCCTATGTGTAATATGTCATGGTCAACAGCAAAAAGTCTAATTTCTACTAAAATGATCAAATCTTAATGTGACCTACAAGTCATCCATTTTTATAATATGCTTCTCTGTATGATGAAGCACGTCAGAGTTAGAACTTTAGCAAATGGCAGACAGAACTTTTATTTTACAGTAGAAGGAACTGAATCCCACAGACATCAAATTTTTGAAGGCCAAAATTGTTTTAGAGGGACACAGCTAGAGTAGAACATTTGTCTCATGACTTAAGCAAAAGTGTTTTTATTACATTGCATAGCTATTATTGTTCACACTGAATCAAACAGAAATTGTTCCTTAGTTTAAAGAAAGAAACTCACATGTATTTTTAAATAAATAGTGATAGCTCCAATAATACTCCATTAGCTTAATGAAGTGCAGTAAAAGAAGTAGCTCAACTGTTTTTAGCCCTTTTTACAAGTTACTAGCTAGTACCCATCATTTGTGCTACCAAGGAATTTAACCTTGATCATGGTAACTGGATCCCAAACCAGCAATAAGAAGCATTTCTGTGGCATTTTGGTATGTCATTCTCATTTGTTGTCTGCATAAAGGAACCATGGAACCATATACATTTCAATCAGTTCACTAAAGCAGCTTTGTAGTGGATCAGAAATTTTGGATTCACTATGATAAAATCACATTGATAAATTTTTAGAAATTTACAGCTATGGGTTACATGAGATAATTATGACAAAAATGAAAACATTTCTAATGTATCAGAAATTTTGATTTGAATGCTAAACATTAGTTGATGCTCATTTTTTATAGTCTTTGTTCATGTTTTTATTGGTTATTTACCACTAATACCCCACATTTAATGTAGTATGCCACTTTAAAAGTTCCAATCTTTACTAATGTATTAAAATAGTTTTCTTATAGGGTTATATGTCAACAATGTTCATACATCCAATCAATATTTATTTAAACTCTCATATGGACCCCATGGTGTGAAGCCAAGGGCTCTATAAACTGAAAAGCCAAAGGACACAGATTTCAGTGTGTATTTGATCTCTTTCAAGCACCAAAAAGGGGCACTTCCAAGCTCTCATATGTGTCTTAATTTCTTAGTGCAAATTCCCTTGTGGAATTCTGTAGAATTCCATTATGGGTACATCATGGAAAAAGGTAAGGCCTTGTCTGAATATCAGAATTGTAAATTAAAGGAAAACATCTGCACACAGATTGTGCCAATCATCAGAGCATTGCTGAGAAAAGACATTTCTCCTATGGGTTTGCTCATCAAATCTTCCTGAGTATGTTTGACAGTGACATCAGGCATTTTTCATTTCCACTGAATTGAAACAGAATACTGATGGATAACATTTCAATTGCTCACCCCACAGAGGAAAGACATTTATTACAAGTTAAGATAGAAAGCCTTCAAAGAATTTATGCATTTTGTGTGATATTCTCTGTTTCTTAACCATATATTGAATTGTTAAATAGTCAGATGTTTATGTTTATAGAGCTATTAATTTGGATAGCATATTATTTTATTACTGACTTTTTAAGTATTGTCTCAAAATAGGAGGCTTAACCACTACTTATATAACTTCAAACACTGGTGGTAACTAGAAAATGAAAAGCAAAATTTGTCACTTAAAATGATACCATTTAAAATTCACAAAAACAAAATGAGTGTTGTTTCTTGAAAAAAAATTATTTTTTTGTCAGCTGTTAAGAAAATGCAAATTACATGAAGAAAATAGAATACAAAAGAGTACATTCTTCTGTTTTCAAAAAACAAAACAAACCTTGGGTGTATACCCAAGAGAAATGAAAACATATGTCTACACAAAATTTTGTACGTGTTGTTTACAATAAAGCTCTTCACAATAGCCAAAAAGTCAAAACAACTCAAATATCCATCAATACGTGAATGGGTAAATAAAATGTGGTATATCCATAAGAAGGAATATAATTTGGCAGGAAAATAAATGAAGTATTGATTCATGCAGCAACATAATGAATATGACGAACGTGAAAGAAGTCAGTCACCATCAAGCAGTCACAAAACATGAATCAACTGTCATTTTTTTTTTTAAAGGAAATGACTAGGGTAGGCATATAGTCATAGAAAAAAAACGTAGATTGGTAGTTACCTAGATTTTAGGAGAAATCATGGTTCAATATGATGGAGTTTGTTTTGAGGAAAGAAAATGCTCTAAAATTGATCTTTATGGCAATTTTATAGCTTTGTGAATATTAAAAAAACATTGAATTCTGTATTTTAAAAGGGTGAATTTTATGGTATGTGGATTATATACCAATTATAATTTTATAAAAATGCTTCTACAGCAGATTAGAGAGAAATATATACACACACAAACATACACACACACCAAATACACATTTGTGAGCGTGTACACACACACACTTAAAGTATTATTCCATATCATAAGAATCATTTAAGTTTGTCATTATTGTCTAGTGACTGCAGACTGATTTATGAGAAAACACTTGAACTGTAATTATGAATAATTTCTTGTGATTTTTGTGATATTCAGTGTTTATGGAAGTATTGTATCTGAGAAGTCATCAAGACATTCTTAGTGAGGTGTTCTTTATCTTTCAATTACTTTAAAGCCAATAGTAGATTAATGTAAATTTTGGATACTTTTCCTAGTGTTAAATATATGTGTAATAGCTAAAAAAAAAAGCCAATGTATGCAAACTTAAAAGACATACTTTTTCAAAAATATGTAAGCAAATTCTAAAATCATATTTTTAATAAATTAAATAGGTAATATTTATAGTTTAAATGTCAGTATGGAAAATAAAATTCAAGTACTGCAACTTTCAGCTTTTAGGTATTAAAAATTAATAATTTGAGCAACTTTAGGAAAATACTTTAAAATATAAATTTTAGATAATTTTCCATGTAATGATAGACTAGTCTAGATTTTTTTTGTATATTTAAAAGTAGAATGTATCAAGATATATTCGATATGCATTAAATGCCATATATTTATATCAGAAATTCTTCCATTTAAAGTAAGTTGTCATTATTGAGTCTGAAATGTTTCCCAAGGAGAAATAATATATCTGGTATGGAAGTCAGGTTCTTATTTTGTTTTTTAGTATGGCAGTTCTGCATTTTACATCTTATTCAAATTAGTTTTTCTCAATAACTGGCACAGTCCTCTCTGACAGATAAAAATTGCTTTGTAAAATTATAGGAAGCAAATATATATATGTATATATACACAAGGCTCATTTAGTTTGCTTTCAAAACCTTTAAAATCTAATTTGAACTTGTGTTTTCTTGACTAGAAAATCATCTTTTACCTGAAATGCATCACTTTATCACATTCAATATTTTTTATCACATTCTATTTTTAAAAGTATGATTTAATGTGAGTGCTGGATCAGCATAATAAAATTTTATCTCAAAAATATTGTTGAGAATGTTTTAAAGTACATTTATAATATAATGTGCTCAATTAAGTTAAAACATATATAATTATAAAAGTATCCATAGGTTTTTGTATGATGTAAACTCATTATTTAAAAGATATACACATAAAAACATAAATACTACTCATTAGAAATATAGTTATCATGTCAGCACTATTAAGTGTAACATAGTTCCTCTTTTCAGAGTCTACAATTAATTTTTTATTATCTATGTTCCTAATTCTGTCTTCTAGCTCTGTCATACTATCTGTATGTAGATTTAAATGGCAAATTTAATATAACATTAATAAAAATATTTTTTCTTGTTCAAAATTTATTTTTAATAATTTAAAATGTATAAACTTCAGCTAATATATTCAGAAGACCCCTCTGAAAATATGATTTTAGAAATTATAGATATTTCATGAATGACATAAAAAGGAATATAGATTATTGACCAAAGCAATTAGTTCATGCTTTGGACAATTAGAGCTTGCATCAGATTACATATCAGATTTATTATTTTGATATTTTGTTTCCCTGAGTGTTTTATCTGTCTCAAGTTGAGAGTGTTTAGCTAGTTCTGACCCTTTGTGATGGAGAAGCTTGAATTGAGAATGTGATTTTCATCTTTAGGATCAAGCAGATCTTTGTATGTTTTCCTAAGCTAATGTTTCTCAGCTTTGGTGATTTAGTCCCTAAGGGTATATTTGACAGTCTGGAATGTTTTTGCTTGTGACCCAAGTGTTGGGGATATACTGATATTCTGTGAATAGACAAGAAGGATGAGATTAAGTATCCTACAATGCACAGGATTCAAAGCCCCTTACAACAAAGAATATCAATAGTGCTGAGTTTGAAAACCAAGCCTGAAATGAGCAAACATTTAACCTCCTATTATTTTTTTTTTCCTCTTTGGTAAAAGCTGGTTTAAGTTGGATTGCTATCACTTACAATTGAACAGATGGCATATAACTCAATAGGAGTTAAGGGAATTGTTCAGTGCAGTGGTTATATAGGGCTTCTGGGATGCAAGGGGACTAGGGAAAGAATTTAAAATCAGGAAGGAGACTTACTGAGAGAAATGGTTGACATGTTTTAGGTAAACAGAACTGAGTAAAGCACTGGCCTGGGTAAATGAAAATCCAAGAAGAAGAAGATGGGATCAGCTATCTGCATTTTGTGAAAAGAAAGGTCAGAGTTAGGCTACAAAAGATAATTACTGGGGGAGAGGGAAGGTGGTATATTAAGAACCTGCTTAGGAAGAGGATATTTTGACAATTTTATTTTCTAGAAGTGTCTTTGGAATCTCACTCCTAGATCTTTCTTGAATATTTTAAAATAATTGAATTAGGGCCATGGCAACTTAGAGCTGATCACACCTGTAATCTTTGCCATTGTCATGCTGCAATAGCCTTTTGTCCACTTTGGCTACAACACTGGACTTATCAGTGTCCGTGAAATGATCACAGTGGACTTTTAGAATCACACTTTGGAAGGTATGTTAGAAGATGTGCATTGTGAAGTTTTACTCATGTTCCTCCTGCCCTTGTCTGTAGGCATCTTTTCCATTGGTGGTAGCTATGATTAACTCCTTTTCTGTTGGACTCTTTGTCAACTGCTTTGGCAGGTACAATTCATTGCTTATTGTCAACCTATTGGCTATAATGGGTGAAAGCCTTATGGGATTCTCCAGATTAGCAGAGTCAGTTGAAGTGCTGAACCGGAGCCAGCTAGTTTTTGGCTTCTGTGAACTCTGCACAGGTTTTGTGCCTGTGTACATTGGAGGGTAAAACCCACTGCCATTCAGAGAGACTTTGGCAATCTCAATCAGCTGGACTTTATCATGGGGATTCTGCAGGCCCAGATTGAAGAGTTTTGACCCCAATTTTTGGGTTTCATATCATTCCAAACAGCCTGCAAAGTAAACTCTTGTGCTGAAAGTTCTATAATCTTGCTCATTAGCTGAAAAGAGGAGGGGAATGCTAAAGAGATCCTCCATCAATTATGGGGCACCCAAGATATGAGAACCTCCTGGAAATGAAAAATGTGAGTGCTAGAATGACACAAGTAAGTGAGTGACTACTGGAGATCTTCAGATCACGTAACTACCAGCAGCCTTTTTTTTTTGAGCAGCACATCATGTTCCAGCTCTCCCAGCAGTTCTGGGATCAAAGTTATCTTCTGTTACACAATAGATGGCTACACAGGTGCAGGTGTTGAGTTTTAAGTCTATGCCACATCGTTGTGGGTGTGGTTAATACTACCTTCATTATAATCTCTCTCTAGTGGAAAGGGCAGGGAGGAAGACTACATTTGATAGATCTTAGAAGATTGGCTTTTTGTCCAATCCTTTTTCCTGGTTATTAAAGGATGAGTATAACTGTATGGACTTTGTCTGTATTGGGACTAGCATGAACTCCTTGGCATTCTTGAAACTGGGCTAGACCCCATTCCCTGCTTCATTGTGGCAGAATGTTTCAGCCAGTAACTTTATCCAGCTATCATGGTGAGGGCTGGTTGTTCCAGCTGAACCTCCAACATTTTCTGGACTGCTCTTCTGCATTCTATTTAGGAGTTTGAATTTTATTTTCTTTACTGCCTTCCTTGTTATCTTCTTCATCTCATATTTTTCAAAGTCCCTGAGATATATTGCATTATTTTTGAGGAAATTATGCAAATAAGGTATAGTCAGCTAGCAGCTGAGAAAGGACCCCTGTGGTGGTAAGCAGAATCTAGCCTTTTAAGACCACCTCAATGCCTAAGTTATACCTCCTTCTCAATATACCTCCTTCCCAATAAGGAAAAGCAATTTCTCCCTGCATGGCCACATCAGGTTGTAACCCAGTACTTTCAGAATAATACTGCTTGATTCCATTCTCATCTGACTCACTGGATGAGCACTCAGAGCTTGCATGCAGTGTTTGGTTGTAGTTAGTTGTATCTCCAATGTCTTTTTAAACATTTCATTCCTTGGGCATTCTCTTCTGGTTAGGAGACCAAATGAACCTACCTTCATTTTAGGAGGAATTGGCTGATAGATATATGACAAATTTTGCCATCTCTTTCTCCCTTGGTGTCTAATATTGCCTCACAAGAGCAAAAAAATGGAAAGTAAGTGAGGATGCAGTTTCTCCAGCCTTAGACTTACCAGGATACAGGTATCCATTAAAGTGTAGACAAAGAGACTATGTAAGAGCTGCTTAGCTTGTGTTTTATTTATTTTACCTTCTGGATTTATTGCATAAATATGTATTTTTTTTAAAATGTGAAGTAATTTTTGGAATAATAAAAAATGAGGTTATAGGGATGTGTTAGAGGCTGTAGAGTGGAAGATTGATATTGGAGAATGATGGTGTGATAAAGGAAGAATTAGGGAGAAAGGTGGTACATTATTGGTAAGGTATATGAAGTGTTTTGTGAGATTTGCATATTGCCTCTTAATAATTTCTGTCTTTTAGATGGAAACTTTCAGGTTTAATTTCTCAGAAAAGTCATGTGACACTATAAAGAAGCTGCTAGTTTTCTTTGGAAGTTTTTTTTTTTTTTAAGATTATATGTAGTTGTTACTTGAAATATAAGTAAACTAAAAACTAAAGTGGGCAACATGCTAATGACGGTTGATCGATTCTAATTTTGAATGGAGTCCAGAAAAGATAAGTTATTTCTAGAAATCCTTTCTTACCTCACTGGTTCGAGCAACTCATTGCCTTCTAGTGAACTAACATTATTTTAAATACTCCTACCACCCATCTGGTGGGAGAAGTCTCCAAATGAGTAACTCTAAATATTAGTTCTTGGTAGAAGCTTGGCATTTTTTTCCATTTTCAAGGATATTTTAGTTAGTTTTTTTTTTTTAATTTTGTTTTAACCTGTGATTTTAAAAGAATTCAAAGGAAACTATTCAAGCTTAAATTTATAACCTCAGCTCCAGGAGAGTATTTTTCCTGAATGGTTATTATCTAGTGATTATTATCTGGTTTATTATCTATGTACATTGTTACTTTAGGGTCATTTCATACCTGTTGATTATTATTACCAAGTCAAGTTACTCTTGTTATCATATGTTACCAGGTGCCCTTAGAGTGCTTAAATCTTTCTTTCCTACAGGCCACATTTGAGTAGATGAGTGTGAGTGAATATTCTTTGTACCCTATAATTATAAATATGAATGCATGTGTACTGTACCTTTGCTCTGGGTGAAAATACTAATAACCTGTTTCCTCTATATTCCTACAGTGGCTTTTGGAGAGAATGTGAAAAATCTGTCCCTATGTATAGAAATGACACTAGTTCTATTGTGTAGAATTTGCATCTATGATTTTCTTACAAACTTCACTTTCAGTATTACTGGTTGTCTTTCCTATTAGAAGAGTTGGGAGAGAGCACCCTAAATCTTGAGAGCAGGGAGAACTCCAGAGGACACCTGAGTCCTCCAGACTCAGTTGATGGAATGAGGTTAGAGAGTATGAGAATAAGACATTTGATCTTCTGTGGGTCCTGGAGAGGAATCCTGTGGGAGAGGGTGGCATTCTCTTAAGGCAATTAGAAACAAGCTGAAGACTGAAAGGTAGATGAGGTGGAGGAATTAAAGTGCGCCTCACACCAATAGGACAAGTTTCCCAGTATCTTCATAAATGGAGTTTAAATGCTGATGAGTAAACCATGACTGATCTTTCTCATAGGTTGTCTTCCCTCCTTGGTGCTTACACATTTCAAGGCCTTTTGCCATACCATTGACTCTGATATGCCAGTGCTCAGTTCTCACCATTCCTTCTGTCTGTTGAGACTTATAACTATGGCATGGGGCTCTGCTGGAACAGGTTACTTGTCAAACTGTACCTCTCTTTCTGGCTTCTTCAAAATGGTGATTGACAGTAATGCAGTGTGGAAGTTTTTCCATTTGTCAGGGACCAGATTCTGAATATTTCTCAATGGATTTTCTATAATTGTTACCATGGTTCTTTGTTTTGAAAAAAAATTATGAATGTACATATGGAGAAAAAAGAGATACTTGGTAACAGATTGAGACTAGCCTTGAATGTCAAACTATGGAATATTTAAGATTTTCAAACTAGAACAAATAGTATTTTATGACATATTATTTTTAAATCCATAGTTCATAGTTGTAAATTTAGAGAATGTTGTAACATATAATATGTAAGTATAAAGGAATGAATGCTGTCATTCAGATATAATTATTATCATTGCTACTTCAGTATTTTTATAGATTTTCTCTAAATATACATATTTACATACAAAGTTTATTACATAATTTATTTTGCTTTTGTTTTAAATAATAGTTTTTCAGGGGGAGTATTAACCAAGTATTAATTTCAGAATTTTTAGTGATCACATAATATATATTGTTAGAGCACATTTTGTTTAAATACTTATGTTGATGTTGCTATGAACATCTATGTGCGTACAATTTTATAATGCTGACAATTACAATATAATTAGATAACATATATAAGCATTTAAGAATCTTGATCATTAATAGCAAAATATTTTAACAAACATTGTACCAATGTATATTCCTTTCCATATTTCATAGAATGATGGCACCCAGTTATCCATAAAATTTAAGATAATTTTTAACTCTTGAATTCCCTGGACAAAAATAATTTTTTTCCTATAGCTTGCTAATAGGTTCTGGTTATTTTCTGTTTGTGCCTAAAAAATTTAACCACTAAAACCCATAAAAAGAAGAATTAATCCATTTATTCATGTCACAACTCCAAAGAAGATTTAATCTGTAAAATTTAAATTTCTAAAATCATAGCTGCATATAAAAATTTTATCATAGCACCTTATTTTAAGATGCTAGTGCTTTTAAGATGCTAAGGTAGTATTATTGCAAATCTACTTTTTAATTTATATTTAACCTATTGCAAAAGTGTTGGTCTGAGTCTTTCTACCTCATACTACTTAAAAAAGCAAGAAAATTACCTAGTTTTTAATGAATTTTCTATGGAACAGTTTGAAGGCTTCTAGAATATTCTAAATGGTCTTAATACTCTGAGTTGTTTACCCAAATAGGTTGCAGCATTAGCTTTTCGAGGTTAGAGTTTGTTTTGTTTTTTGTTAAAACTAGTCTGCAACATAGAGCTGTTCACACTTTACTTGAAATTTGTCTTCTCTTAAGCTCAATTCAAACCGCACTTTTTACTAAGCATGTCTCTGCCTTTCTTCTGCCTCCTAGGCACCTCTTTTTCCCGTCCTCCCCTCCACGTCTTGGTGTTATTAGTTTGCTTTAATACTGAAGTACTTCCCTTAGTTAATAATGTTAACTGAATTTCTTTTGAGATATAGTCTGCATAAATTAAAAGTGACATATTTGGGTCAAAATTATCTTCATTTAGCATTCAAGGACATACAGGTCTTTTAGAACCACCACATTCTTGGCATCATTCATTTTCTTCACGGCCTTCTCTTCAGTCTCTTGTTTAAGAGTTATGTTTACAACTGGCACATCACATGAAGGATCCTATTTGACACTTTGTATTGAATAATACAAGAAACATAAAGAATAATAAATTTGCAAATTCCATTACCATATGTTAAATCCCCTTAGCATTCCTTAAATCAGTGGGCTTATAATTTTCCTTAGCAACTGTGCTTTTTAAAGCATACTTAACTAGTCATTTTATTCTAGCTGTGTGTGTGTGTGTGTGTGTGTGTGTGAGAGAGAGCGCATGCGCACACATGCATGCCTGTCTAGGAGACAGTGGGCCAAGAGAGAGGTAGTGAATAAAATTTCAGTTATATTTATTAAGTTATGAAAGATAATATTATATTTATGTATAGCATAATTTATGTGTTATATGGTTTTAATAATATATCCAAAATTCTAAGCAATCACGCGCATCATAAATAAATTTGAATTGTAGAAAATCAGGCATTTTCTATTCTGTTCAGTAATGAAAACTTGGTATTGTAGAAGATTTTAATTGGAATAATATAATGCTGATTTGACTTATGATGCAAATTCTAATTATAGAATTGATTTTCCTTAATATTAATGAATTTCTCTTGATCAAGGTATTAGTTAGCTTGAGCTGCATAACAAACCATCCAAAGCTTACTGGTTTATAATTAGGTTTAGAAAATCTGTGAGACTACTGACCTAGATTAAATAAATGACCTGAGGCCAAATCCAGGTGCATTTGTTTTTCTTTTTTTTTTTTCTTTTTGTAAACTTTTATTGGCACACAGCTGTGCCTGTATAGTTGCTTATTGTCTATGACTGCCTTTATGATGTATCAACAGAATTGAAATAATTGTCTTAAGAGACCCTATTACCCACATAGCCTAAAACATATACTCTCTGACCCTATACAGAAAAAAAGTTTGCTGACCTCAGGCTGAAAACATCAATCATTTGTTAGTTTACAATTACATGTGCCAACAATTTGGACTGAGCTCAGCTAAGCAATTCTTTGGATGAATTTCGCTGGAGTTACTCATGTGACTACAGGCTGCTGGCCTTATTTAAATGTGTGATGGTAGGTCACATGGTTCCGATAGGCCAACCTGGGGTTTTCATTGTAGTTGCTATTTCAGGACACTCAGAAGCAGCAAGGGAGGCTAAATCCCAGTAAGCAAGGAATTTTCAAACCCCTATCTATATAATAATTTCTATTGTCCCATCTGCTCAAGCAGGTCTTAGTGGCTGGCCATCCATCCATGTGCAAAAGATCTATGCAGAGGCTAGAAGGAACATGAACAATTGGAGACAATTACTGCAGAAATCTTCCACTGTCAGTTTCCTTATTTTACAGATGAGAAAAATAAGTCCCAGGAAGCAAAGTGGCTTGCAGTGCTTACATGTTTAACACTGTATTTGATCCACAATCTCCTGATTTCCAGTAGCAAGGTATTTCTTCTGTTCATTTTTATGCCCCTCAACTCACCACCAGTAAACTAAACCATGGCATAGGCCCCAGGGATTGTATAGCACCAGAGCTAATGACATGGACTTGGATTTCAGACCTCCTCATTTTTATTTTATTTTTATCTTTTAAAATAATTTATTTTTGTTTATATCTTTTTTATATTTGTGTTTATATCATTATTTATTTTTTGTTTATATCATACATCATTGTGGATCCCCTATAAAATTCCCACCACCAGTTCACCAATGAACCATCACCATAATTTCTCAATTTTAAACCTGACTTTGCTAGTTGGTAGTGATTCAGTCTTCTCATTGTATTTCCGTTTCTCCTCTGCACATAGTGATGATGACCTATGATGAACCTTCCTCATAAGTGTGTTTGATGAATAAAGAACTGAACTCTGTGAGGTATTACTATTATTACCATAAGACCAAATCAGTATAAGTGTTCAAAAAAATACTAGACTCTAAGTCCTTTATATAAACAAGGTGTTTTCCCTAGGTTTCTTATTAAAGGCATTTTTTATAGTCTCTTTTTAAAAAATATTTATTTATTTGTTTGTTTGTTTGTTTGTTTATTTATTTTTGCATACAAGAGCTGGGGTACAGGCCAGAGTCCTGGGAGGTGAGAGGATTCACCAGAGACAGAGCAGGAAGTAGAACAGGCAGATGGACAGAAGTACACTGCTGAGGGGAGCTGTGGGCTAGGCAGAAGAGATCTGCTGAGCTGTGGGTCCCCTCCCTGGCTGGAGATGGAACTTGCACTGCAGTGCAGCGATGTTTCACAGTGCGGCACTCAACCCGCTGTGCCACCAGGAAGGCCCCTATTTTCTTTTTTTTTTTCTACTGTAACTTATTTTGTGTAGAAGAACTGGAGTGTCAGCCAGAGGTACAGGAGGGTAAGAGAGTTCGCCAGAGACAGAGTGGGGAACAGAACAGAACAGGCAGATTGACTAACATACACTGCTGAGGGGAGCAGCAGGTGAGACAGGAGAGGTCTGCTGTGCCATAGGTTGTATCTTCATAGTGCTGACTTAAGCCTTGTGCTACCAGGGAGGCCCTATGAAAGAGAAAGTTAATATGTTACAAAACTTAAACATCTTTCAAATGCCTATTTATATAAGTTAAGCAAATTTAATATAAAATGTATGTGCGGATATCCTGAAGTGAATATGTAGGTGAATTTTTGTTCACTTGTCAGTGTTATGCATAAAAATTGCTTATTTTATTGTTGCCTTTATAAATGTTGCTAAATGAATGTATGGCACAAAAATACCTGGAAGATTTATTACCTAAATTATATTATTTTATGATGATCTGATCACAATAGTGGTCAGTGTTCTCAGAAGTGTTATGTAGCAGGCAACCTCTTATAATCCTGCATCTTTCTATTCTTTTACGTTGTGATAGTCTATATTTAGATTTCCTCATGATTCAGCCTGGTGAAACCACATTAATGTGATGACAGTTCTCATCATCTAATAAAGCCTTAGTCCCCAGGACTATGCACAGGCAACAAAGTAGAAGTGCTGATTAAACAGAAAGTCATCAAAACCTGAGTCCTGGGTCACACCCCTCAATTAATATTTGTATCATATTAATATTTTAATTTATATTTAGCCAATTCACATTACCCTGAGTTTTAGAATTCCCTGGGGAGGATATAGATTATTCATTGATCATTTGAGATGATTAGGAGCTCAAGTATCAATCACTGGTTCAGATCAGCTGCCCTCTCGAATCATTCAGCCTTTCTAGCAGAGAGGAACATGGGAAGGAGAAAACATATCATGGAAGTGTGGAAATCATTTTGACGAGGCAGTCAGTGAAATTGTACCCCTTGTATTCTCTGGGATATTCCTATCATTTCTTTTTCTTCTGTTTCTGAGCTTGCCTAACCAACTGGATGTTCTGCATGCTGCTTTACTCCCAGCTATGAATTCATCTCTCTGATGGTGATCTGGAATCTCTGCCTTAACAGTTTTGCCTGAAGGATGCTCCTGGTTTGCTGTAGCTTCCTGGGAACAACTTTTCCAATAGTATCTCCTCTGCACCTGAAAGTTTAACACTTAATTAAAGGTTTTGGTGGAAACAGCAAAGTACATGGTTTTTAATGACTATGTGTTATAGAATAGGTGTAAAAGATAAGCTACTTGTTACTCAAACAGGTGAGAAGCCAAAACCTGTCTGAACCCAGTTTGTTAAGCCATGCATTCATATTATGCCAACCAGTTTATTAACTTGAAAAACATTAAAATCTTTTCCTTATGGATATTTTAGCCTTGTGAAGGCAGATACTAATCAACATTCACCTTAATATAGATGCTTTAATTTATGAAATTTGTTGATATGAGAGTGTGTAATACATATGACATGTGTTTATCATAATGAGAATATAATGGTTAAGGAGGTAAATGAGCTGAGATTTAAGAACAAGCTTGGGTTGAGCAAATGAAACCGAGTATTTTCAGGGAAGAAGGTGGCTTAGGGACAGAAACTACTGGAAAAGGAAACACCAAATGCAAAGGTCCTGTGTAAGAAGAAAGCTGGTATTTGGGAACATGGTGAGTAGTGAACCTAGAGAAGAAGGTAGAGCACATTAAATCTGTCCTGTATGATGGGGCAGTGATGTCCCCTAAGGGATTTCTTGGTGAGGAAGGAAACTTGTCAGTTATCCAATTGATTAGGTTAAAATTGCCATATCACTGATACAAAGTATGAGGCAAAGATAGTTCAAAAGAAATAATAAGAAACAATTAACAGAAGCAATGTAAAAGTATTAGTTCAAATGGCAACAATTTGAGGGACAGATGAAAATTCTTTTGTACTGTGCTGGGCAAATTCAAGATTCTTAATATATCTTATATTTACCCTTCCTTTATATCTTATTTGCCAGGCCGTGTTTTTTCCAGACATAACTATCAATATTTTATTAAATAAAATATTTTATAGGATATATGAAGAACAATTGAATACACACACACATATACATGCATCGATGTAAGTCAACAAAATGAGGAAAGGCTTGGTTCTTTCTATCACAGGAGACTACATTTGTTGATACCTATCAGGTATCTCCTGGGAGATATGTTCCAGCCAAAGTACACACATGTGAATCATAGTTTACAGAAAGTCTGTCCTTGTGGATCCTTGTGGGGCCTTTCGATGCCAGAACAGGAGAGAAAACAGTGTCAGGGTATGTATGCAGAGGGATATCTCTAACCTCATTCTTTCCCTCCTACATCTGGCATTCAAAAGGAGCTACGTTCCTCTGGGAAGCTTTTAATCTATTTGTAATGCAAGGACACAAAGATAATTAAAAGTCCTCAGTCATCCTGATTGTCACCAAGAAAAACTTCCTGGAAACAGAAAGCTATTGGGGCTAAATCGGTTTTGTGCCTTATACACTTGCCATCTAGTGAAATACACACAGAAAGAAGACCATCAGCCTGGCAACAGTAAAAATATAAAGCCCTGGCTATTTTACAGTCTGGAACATTCACCTCTGAATAATAAGAACTTGGCTCAAATATTAAACAAATATATTTCATTATGTAATCCATATTGCTTTTCATCAGGGGAAAAATTCAAAATCACTATTAAGCATATTTTGGTAAATTAAAGCCTGACAGTTATTATTTTTTATTTTAAATAATTGACTTTATGTTCTGTCATTTACTTTTACTTACTTTTATATGATTACATAAATGATTTATCACCTTACAAAATATCATAAATGATACAGTATAGGTAATAATTTAGAATAAAGAGATGGATAATGGAAGGTACCTGTCTGTGAGTTGAACTTGTTCTCTGGAGACAGTATAATTACTAGAGTCTGCTTTTTTAAATTTCTGTGACAAGATGCTTTCTTTAAGCTCAAATGACATTGTTTTATAATTTTCAACATAATTACCTTTCTATACCTCTATAACTAGGCTTATTTTATTTAAAACATTATTGTCTTTCCTTAGACATTATTCTTTTTTTTTTTTTAAAGTTGAATTTGTGTCAGGGTTCTCTGTTTTATCATGTACTTTCATGACTGAAGAACCATTTCTCTGAGGGAGAGAGTATGAGACCATTTCATTCTCTGTGAAAATTGCATGGGTTTTCTTTACAGATATCAGGCTAGCCCTGCATTCAAGTAATATCTCCCCTTTTCTCATCATTGTATTTAATGCAGTGAACTTTCTTTGTAGATGTCAATTTACTGGGTCTGATGCTACCCAGGAAAATCCATTCCTTAAGAAATGTTTCTTTGTCTGACAGATTGTTCTTGGAACAGTTAAAGTCTGTAGCCTTTATATATGAAACAATGATGCAACTAAATCATAATTTATAATTGAATATTACATGTGTGTATGTCTATATACTAAACATTGTGTAGTTATACTATATATATATAGTGTGTGTATATATATATGTAGTATAGTTATAGCCTAGAAGTAGCTATGTGTGTAAAATTAATAAGCTATATTTATACAAAGGAATATTCAACATCAAAACAAATTAATAAAAGCTATATAAAACATCGATGAATATAAAAACTTAAAAACACATTCATGAATGTGTATACAAGAACACACACACATATATGCACACTTTTTCTCTGACAATCTTTTAGTTCTTGGATTATTTGTTTAGGGAAATAAAACAACATTAAGCCTGTAGTTCCCCTGACCTAGTCTAAGTGACTTAAGATGAAGAATTTTTATTTTTCCTCTAAATTAGATTCTGTTTTTGCCTGTGTAACTAGAATGTTGTATGTTCAATAAGTGTTTGTTGATTGATTGAAGAATTTTTGGTTTGAGATTAAGATTCAAGAGAGTTTATCTTTTAGTTATGTCTTGCTAAATATAATTTTGGAAAATATGAAAATAGTCAAGCCCATTTAAGATTCTGATTTTGATCCAATGCTAATATAAACCATATAAAGCCTTTCTAGGCCTTTTGACACTACAGAATTTGGTTCCAGTACATCTTGTCTTGGCAGGAAACCAGAATTTTAAAAACTGTTCAGGTGACTTATAAAATTATTGAGGTTAATTTAAAATTGGGTTTTATAAATGACTGAGGGTTCAGAGAACATACATAGCATATATTTTATTATCCAATCCCTAAAACTTGAAGGAAATCACTTGCTTTTTCACTTTTTTAGTGTCTCTTTTATCAGAATCTTCATTTCCCATATTTTGATATAAATGTTTAAAACAATAAATGTTCACATATCCTGTGCTAAAGCTATCATAATCCTCAGATAATAATGTACTAAGCACTTTCATTCAAGTAGAGTACAAGTTCAGTAACTAAAATGAGCTGAGTTTTTCCCCAAAATTCTTTTAAAATACATCTATGAAGATTCAGATGTATTTTTTTTTTTTGGTTAATGCATAGCATTAATTAACATTTTTCTGAATTGGCAAATATAAGCCTTATCTCTATTGTGTTTAGAAGGAGGCATTTAATCATTTGTTTTTCAAAAGTAGCAGCCAATTTCCATAGTTTACTGTAGTCTGTGTCAAGCAGAGACTTTGATGCTGACACCTAAATGCACTTGAATTAATAGTTAGCTAAGTATATTAGTTACCAGTCTTTGAAATGAAAGACTTTACACTTGTGGTAGCACCATTTAAATTTTGCCTGTTGAAACAGAAATCTTATTATTAGTACTTAAAAAGAACCTATATATATGGAAATGTAATTCCATTTTAAAGTAAATATTTATTTTTTGGGCTTCTCTGGTGGCACAGGGGGTTAAGTCTAGCACTATGAAGCTATTGACAGCACTGCAGCTCATGTTGGCTCCCTGGTCAGGTACCTGTGACCCACTTGGCGCAGCAGACCTCTCCTGTCTCCTTACTGCTCCCCTCAGCAATATATTTCAATCAATCTGCCTGTTTTGCCCCCTACTCTGACTCTGGTGAATCCTCTCATGCCCGGCATCTCTGGTCAACACCCCATCTCTTTTATGCATAAATAAATAAGTCTTAAAAAAAGAAAACATCTATTTCTAAACCTGGATTGTTTATTATATTTTAGGTAAGTCCTTCTACCTACTTCCAGTTGGCCAAATTTCCAGCTTTCAAGATGTCATTCTGTTTTCTTGATAGATGAGTTACCTAGACCATTTGTTCTTGCCTGATCATATCAAAACAGCCATAATGAAAGAAGATTTTAGGTCCATATCTGACTATTACTAGGTCAAAATTTAAACTCCATCTCATGGCTCCTGCAGATTTTGAAATAAGAGGTAAGCTGAGAGTTGCCAGAATGCTTAGTAAAACAAAAAAGCAAGTGCAACAATGCCATTTTGTTGTGAAGGGCATGCTGGCCATAACACAAAAGGAAAGGAGAAATAAGTTTACTTTCCACAAGCTATCATGTGATCTTACCTTCAGTGACTAATAGCTGTGAAGTTTCCCCTTGATGCTTTCAGTGCATACCTGGCCAGGGAGATAAAAGCAGAGAGGTTTTGAAATCATTTTTAATCACTTATCTGGTGGCAAAGATTTAAAATACAGGTTGTATTTTCTTAGTTTTATAAGATTTGCAGAAGTAACATCTTGACTCAAATAAGAAGCACAGAAGCAGTAAGGATGCATTACATGATTCAAAAACAAAGTTTCTAGGTTACCACCCATTACTACCCCCTTAGAAGTCCAAATTCCCTTTAAATGCAGTCTACAAAACTGCATGTGAGTGAGAATTGAGGGTCTTCATTGCTTCTTATGGACAAACTTCATGTTTTAGTGATCCTTTTATCCCCGCAAGATTTTTCAAGTAATTCAAATTGTATAAAACAATTTCATTACATGGGAGAATATGCCATAGTTTAATGAAGCCGTGATATAAATGCATGCTTCTGAGTACTCAAGCTATCCCATTGTAGAGATTTAAAAGGCCTACCTCTGTATAAATGTTTCCAGAAGTTCTCTAAATGATAAGATTTGGAAGTCTATTTTTCTTTTTTGTATGTTACTTCATTTTTGTTTTCTGTAATTACTCTTCGACATTATCTACAAGTAATATTTAGCATAACCCACATGGAAAAGTATTATTTCCTTTTTCTGAATAGCTCGTTTCTCCCATTCCGTAAGTTCTTTTCCAAACTTTTCTTTAGTCAGCACTTTGTCAGCCAAAATATCTTAACTTACAGTCAGTGGTGCCGGTGGGGTATGAGATTAATCCTGTATGCATGTGCTTAAATATGGGTCCTACTTGTTTAAAAATTACCTGAAACTACTTTAGAAACCACTGACTGAGAGCCTCAGTCTTCTTCCTACTTCTTGATATTGTTGAAGCCTCACTGCTTGTCTTCACTCTGCACTGCTTCCCATAGCTTGTCATTTTATATCTTTGTTGTGTTCCTTTTTCAGCCATCTAGAATATAATCCTCTTTCCTCTCTTGCCCTTTGCTCTGTCTTCTCTGAATTTCATGGCAACTAAGACATAATGTAAGTAAATATGAAAAACAATGAAATGCATATTTTTTATTTCTATAACCACATAAACCAACATTTAAATGCACCAATGTTAATCCATTTATGGGGAAATATCTCTGAAAATGACACAAATGTGACAGCAACTATAAGTAGGAATCATGCTGAATTCATAAAATGCTGTCTCATAAAATGTTCAAAGTATATGGTAATGTGTGTATAAATTATGGACATAAAAATTCCACTAAAACATTGTTTAAAAGTTACTGTACAGAAATATATTCTGTGTCCAAACAATTATTATTGCTTGGAGATTAACTTTTCAGAGCATTGATAGACTTTTGATAGGGATCTTATTCTTTTACTTTCTAGAAGGAAAATATGCATAACTTAGAATATTCTGAGGCATATATCTTTATCATTTCTGATCAAGTTCAAGTTGTAACTTTAGGAAGTGAAACTCAGTAACTGTCCTTTTATCATGGAAATTTAAGATGGATTTCTCATTAATAAAGAGCAATTAATAATGATTACTTTTTATTTATATAATGTCTTTAAATCAAAGATTAAAAAACTTTAATTTTCTAGTAAAGTTTCAGTTATATTTTATGCCTGCATTGTTTTTTTCCCTTTAGAATACTTTTCTGTCTCTATAGAGTATCCATGTAGTTAATGAGTATTTATTTTGTGCTCACAGTATATCTACCAGCATTGACTGCCTAAAGAGATGTTTTAAATAGCTTTAATTCCTGCATGGTGTAAATAAACAAGTAATTAGAGCAGAAATATTGTTAAATTTATGATGATGGTGGTAGTAGAAGACGGAGGAGATGGAGAAGAGGAGGGGGAAAAAACTACACTTTCTTATGGTTTTAGCTTGTGCCTATTGTTTTTCATGTGTTTTGCAGATAATCCTTCAAATAACTGAGTTAAGTACTTACTTTTAATGGATAGGGAGCTATGAAGGGCTTGTTCAGAAAGGCTGAGTAAACTTCCAAAGGCTATGTATCTCTGTTTGCATAGCTTTCAAACGTAATAGTTTTATTATTATTTAATTTCAATTTATTTTTATTTTTAATGGAGGTAACATTGGGGTATCCCATTCAGTTATTACCACCGTTGTGTATCCAACAACTCACCCATACTTCACCACCATGGATCATTATGCCTCCCTCCCTTCTTGTTCTCTCCTGCCCAACATCCTCTCCCCCCTTAGTGTCTCAATTCTATAGTCGATTTTCAAGTGTTAATTTTTCAGCTTGATTTCATCTGACTTAATTTAGTTACTTTATATTCTACATAATAGTGATTCATAAAACTTTATAAAAATGAAACAAATAACCCAACAAAAAATGGGCAAAACAACTCAGTAAAAACCTCTCCACAGAAGACTGTAGAATAGCCAATAGGCACATGAAAAAAATGTTCACAATAATGTATTATTAGACAAATATAAATTAAGACCACAATGATGTAACCTCTCACACCTGTGAGAATGGCCCATATAGAAAAGCCCAAGAACGACAAGTGCTGGTAAGGATGTGGAGAAAAGGGACTCTCCTATACTACTGGTGGGAATGCAAATTAGGTCAGCACTTATGGAAAGCATTAAGGAGGTGTCTCAAATCATAAATATGGATCTGCCTTTCAACCCAGTGATTCCACTTCTAGGTATCTATCCAAAAATTCAAAAAGCAATTTGAAAGGAAACCTGCACATCCATGTTTATTACAGCACTATATTATGTAGCTAAACTATGGAAACAAACCTAAGTGTCCCAGAAGTTTATTCTTTAGCCACTGTTTTGGGTTACATGGTTCTTAGAGTTTAGAAGTTAGGAGCAGAGAAGATGTTGACAAGGCTAAAATAAATAGAAAATAGAGAATATCCACTTCTTAATATGGTTTGTATTTCTTTAATCCACAACACTTTTTGATAGAATATGTTATATGGCTTGTAATATCCATCAAAATTTAATTCTTCAAATATCTCATATACCATCTCATTCTTATATCCATTTTTTGATTTTCTGATTTGATTTGGTGTTCTCCTTTATTTAAATTTACTTAACTTTTGGCCTTTCATGTACTTGATCAGTCATCCCAGTTCAGTTCATCTCTTTGTCCCCAACCCCCAATAACACAACATTAAATTTTGAGGGGAGAAGGACTAACAACCATATTTCTTTTTAAACAAGCCACTCCTTTTTTTATTATTATAGTGAATGTTTTTTCATGAATGAAAATGGCTGGGATACAAATGGACACAGTGAATTTCTCTAATGTCACCTGAAACATCTTAAGCATTCATATATATTGATTTAAATCAGTGATTTCCTTTGTAAGCAATCATTTCACTGAAAATGCTATAATAACTACATTTAGGAAATCATAGATAACATGGCTTTTAAATAAATCAAATTATTAATTATTTTTATTATCATAATAAATATAAAAAACATCTAACTTCACAAAGTTACTTATGGTCATTCTGTCCTTACAGGAATATATATCGATTATCTTTAATGATATTTCTGCTGTACACAGGATTCTATGGCATATGACTAATGTATCTTGGGAGGAAAATTGACCAAAAGTATATTGAAATCTATGTTTTTATCAGGTAGATTGTGATAGAATTGTATTTTATTCTTCATTGTATAGGGTAATTTGTCAATAATTTAGAAAATGACAAAACTTAAATTAGTTTATAATTATAAATAACATTTCTGTTTGGGTAGTCACATGTTCTTATTTATCATGTTCTAACACGTTTTCATTAATACTTTGTTTTATTTTTATTATTAATAATAAATAATATAAATAAATGGCATAATGAGTGTTCAAGCAGATTTAAAACACATATATAGAGCCTAAATCATTATATCTTGGTCTTAGATAAGTCGATATATTCTCAAGCAGAAAGTAGTGTGCTTATAAAAGTAGAAACCCTCATATGAGGTAAAAATATTCTAAAATTATTTTCAATTTAAGAAATAGCAAGCATAGTTTTACTCATTTTAACATCATTTGAATTTCAGTCCCTCAGCTTGTCCTATCCATATGGACTATTACATTTCAACAGGGAGTCTATAATTTGAGCTAATTAGAAACAAATTTTTTAATTTTGTCTTTAGATGAAATAATTCCCTGTTCATATCCAGAATTCAGGAGAAATTTTCATTCCTGTTCAACCTCCTAACCAACTTTGGTATGAAAATAGATACCTATATTCAATATAAACTCATCTCTCCATGCCCTTATCTTTTTAATGTGTTTAGTATTCACAGAAACTTCTTCTGCTGAACTCTATGCCATGCAATGCACATCACTATATATTTAAAGATGCATCCAAACGCTTGTATATAATTGACATTTATTAACCAACTATCATGTATAGGGCATGGTGATGGGCACAAGGGATGCAAAGCTGCATTAATCATTATCTCTGCTCTGAGGGAAATTGCAGTTTAATGAAGATACTACAGCACAGTGAAAAGATAGTGAGGGCGTTTGTTGATGAACTTTAAGAATGCAATATAGAATGAATAACACTCTGAGGAGAGCCAAGTAGTGATTCATAGAGAGCTTGCTTTTGATGTGGGATTTAACATATGAGTGGGATACCACTAGATTACAATGAAAAAAAATAAAATTAGTAGTAAACAGTGACTGAAGATTCTATGCCTGTCTCATTCCATGTGCCATATATATATGAATATATATATATGTATATATGACCTCAGTTAATCCCAGCGTATTGGATAACATAATTAGTATTTCAATTTAGAGATAAGAAAACTGCAGAGAGTTAAGTAATGTCTGTAATCCCATGCTATAAAATATGAGTGAACCTCCATGTAAATCTAAAGTTTTATAACTTTAGATCTAGCAGTTTGGTGCAAGTGCTGGATTACAAACTGGAAAAAAAAAGCTATTAATTATGGACATGAAAACAGGCATGCATATGCAACATATTTAGATTTGGGATTTGAAGGTTTCAAAGGCAGGATGGGTGGTAATATTGCTGGTAAATTAAGAAGTAGAAATTAGACTGGTTCGGATTGTAAAGGAATTTATATGTCAATTACTTACAGTCAGTATTATGAATGTGTATCTATTCACTGGTAAAGAAAATATGTATACCTTTATTTACTCATTTGTGAGATTTCTGAAGGAAATTGTGGCAGCAATGTGAAGGGTAGATTTAAAGGGAAGAGAGTGGAGAGCATGTTTAGAACTGTACAGATGGGAGGACATTAATGAGAACTCACATTAAAATAGTAAGTATAAGTCTGACATTTTGGAACATAAGATCTAACTAATAAAATGCATCTTATCATTAGGCCTCTATAACCAAGAGGGAATTTTGTGATACACAAAGTAAGCAAAGTAATAAACATGAAAAACATTAACATTTAACGTAGAAAGAAAATTAGAAGCACTAGCCATTTTAACTGTGGCCAATTGCTTATATAAGGTAGAATATAAATGTGGCAATCATTCAGTTTTCATAATCAAAGGAAACTTATCCTCAAAGCACAAACTTCAAGATGAAATAAGTACAACATTAAAGACTCTATAGATCCCTCCCCAAAAGTGAACAACTTTAGATTTTTGACAAGTACCAGATAAAACTGTTCATAAAATATAAAGGGACAGTGGAGAATAAAATTGCCTAAGGTTATGATGGAGCTATAGTTTGGCAGCAGGAATTTGTATCAACTTTTAGGCTTCCCAATTTCCATACAAAGCCTTTTCATTCACATTCCCCCTCCCTCTCCTCCTTCCCTTCCCTCCCCCTTCCCTCCCCTTTCCCCTCTCCTTCCCCTCTCCTTCCCCTCCCCTTCCCTTCGTCTACTTCACCTCCTCTTCCCCTCCCATTTCCTTCCCTTTTTCTTCCCCTTCCTCTTCCCCCTCCCTCTCCCTCTGTTTTACTTTCTCTTTCTCTCTCCCCCCTCTTTCCATATTTCCCTCCAGCATAGTGATTTTTGCATATTGCCTGTCTTCTGCCAGAAAATGTTTGGTTTCATCAAGTCTCTTGATCACTTCCAGAGAGAATTAACAAGATGATAAAAAAATATAGCTATCATCCCACTTAATTAGATGTAAATTATACTATTTTCTTGACCCATAGAGAAAAAATATCCATTGATCCTATCCAATCACTGAGTTATTTTTTTTTTTTCAATCAGCTAAGTCCTCATTTGATTGATTTAACATGATGCTGAAGAGGAAGAATGTTATAATTAGTAATGCAGAGACAAATTTGTATTTAGTTCGTGTGTTTAACATCCAAGTAAAAGCTGCACTTATCATTACTTTCCTGGATCTGAGTGTCTGCCACATAGTAGGGGCTCACATATTTCTGTTGCATGAATAATTAGATTCTAGTCTATGGTTAGATCAGTCTAAATCACAGTACCCAAGTTTATAATGAGGACAGACTGATTACACATCACAGTGTCTAAAACAAAACAAGTCTTGGTTCTACTATATTCTAAACTCTCAGTCTGAATATAGTAAAATGATTTCCTTATTTCAGACTAATTTTATTTTTCAAGATGAAATTTTATGTGGAACTTTAAAGAAATCAAACAAATAAAAATCAACACTTCTGCTATTAAAAAAAGGTTAGAGAACTAAAAATGAGTCTATTCTTTGCTCCAGTTCCAACACCACCAGATACAAGTTTCTGCACAAGAAACGCAATTTGAAAGTTAATGTTAAAGCAATATTCATTCTAAATTGATCATATTATTTTTATATCACACTATTTCAGATTTTCTCATTCATATATCAGTCTTAAATCCAGAACCTCTTCACTAGATTATTAAGCCTTATATTTCAGGACAGGACAGGCATGAAAACAATCTGTGTTTAGATAAACTTTCAACAAGGTAGTCAATTTGTAAAACAAATAAAGCTGTGGTTTCATTCACCATTAGTTATGATAAATAACTGCTTCTTCACCAGTTTACTTTCATACATAATCAATTTTGTGACTTTAATGTAGATATTTGACATACCATTAAAAAAAACCTATTTAAAATGTACAGCTGAGGGTCTAACACATGTATTCATCTATGAGCCATGCCTACATTACGATAACAAATGTCTACATCACCCCCAAAAGTTCTTTTTTGCTTTATTATTTCACTTCCCCACATACCATGCTCTCAGGCAAACACTAATCTGACTTCTGTCATAAAGTATTTGAATTTTCTGGAATTGTAACTGGATGGGATCATGCAATGTGTATTCTACTTTTGTGTAGGTCTTTTCACTCATCATTGTATTGAGATTGACCAATGCTGTTGTATGATAGTCCATTTCTTTTTATTGTTATTATCAGCATATTACAATTTATCTTCTGTTAAAGTTCTACCTAAGAATTTCATTATAAAAACTATTTCCTTAATGAGACTGTTTTCTCAGCTTCAATTGCTGATTATACATTGTTAGTGTATAGAAATATTTTTTTATATTTTGATCTTATATCCTAAAAATATTCTAAACTCATTTTTTTTAACTAGATTTCTTACAGTTTTTATTGGTATTTTTCATTAAGTATTGTAGTCTGCATATAAAGAAAACAAGTTTTATAATGTCCTTTTGAACCTTTGGGTCTTTTACTTTCTCTTGTCTTATTACTTTGATTGGGAATCCTATTACAATGTTAAATCGATGTAGAGTAGAGTAAACATCCTTCCTTGTATCTGATTTTAGGGTATGAGCATTTATTGTTCCTTCATTAAGCTTTCAGCTCACGATTTTTTCATAGGTTCTATTAGGAGGTTGAGGAAGTTTCTATTTATATTTTGCTCAGAGACTTTATCATGAATGGCTTTTGGATATTTATTAAATAGGCTTTTAATTCAACCTTTAAGACAATCATTATTTATCTGTTAATATAGTAAATTGTATTAGTGTATTTGTGAATTATGTTACTTTCTTTCTACATTGTTTCATATATTGTTACTGAAGTTACTGTAATTTTTCCCTGAGTTTGTATCTTTGCTCGTAAGGATTCTAAACCTGTAAATTACTCTTTTTTTGGTAACATAACAAAACTGATTTCTAACCCACTTAACACCATAGGTAATATTTTTTTAATCTGCTCTGCTGTTCAGCTTTTGTTCTCTTTTTTCTGGACTCTACACATTTTACCTCCCATTTCCGCTCCAGAGCACCCGTTTTCATAGAATTTTTACTGTTGCCTTTTATAGTCCCTGGGCTTAAAAGTTAGCCTGTTTTGTACTGACAAAGCTAACCACCCCCCCCAAAAAAAAAAAAGAAGCCTAGAAAGATGACTATAGAACTGAGGCTACTAGAAGGGGAGGGTGGAGATGGGGACTAAAGGGAGGGTGGAGATGGGGATTAAGGGGAGAGGGGGCACAATGGTATATGGTAAAGGGATATGATGTTCTGGTTGTAGTTGTGGTGTGGTGATGTATATCAGAGGCGATGCAAGCCTACCCCGCTGAATCATACACAATGTTGTAAACAAATTTAACCTCCGTTATAAAAATGTAAAAATACCTGCATTCTAACATTTTACAAAATCATTGAATTGGTCAATGTAAACTCATAGTATATATAGCATTTTGATTCTCTTAAGCACCTGAACATTGTTTCTCATTGTTCCTTTTTCTAATAAAAAAATAGAAAGTCTTCCCTTTTCCTATGCATTAATCATGAAACTCTCAGCAATGATAGTGTACAACACGGTGTCCACACCATTATTAACATTCTGTTCTAACAGTTGTCCTCACTGCTATTGGATCTAATGCATTTTATTTTTAACATATATTTTATAATCCTTCTTACTATTTGAAAGTGAAACATAAGTTCAAGTATAAGAATATAATTCTATAGTAGTAGCACAGATGTGAAATAAAGGGTGAATAACTTATAGTGGAATAATTAAATTAGTTTATATTTGCTGGATTTATCCTTCTGTGAAGACCAGATGAAATAATCAGTTATTTGCACCTAACATAAATTGCCTTTAATGGGCAAATTTATTTATTTATTTACTTATTTTTTTATTTGCAGATTTATATTATTGCAAACACCATAAGCAATATTTCCTTGTAGATAATGCAGTTATGCTTAATAGAAAAACAAAAAACTACTTTAAAGTATTTTTTCTAAGTTTAATCTTTCCTCAAATTAGGCAGATATTTGTGGAAAGTCAGTGTATTCTTAAACTCTGCAAAAATGCTCTGTTTTTATAGGCTAAACAATGTTGATTAGGCTGGGATATCTGTTTTCTTCCTCTTGATACAAGGGCAGATATTCAGAACCATTTAGGTTATTAAGTACCCTTTTTGTGCTGCTTGGTGAGCTATGGATTGTAAGACTTTCCTCACTCTCCCTACTAAAACTGTCATATTTCCCTAAATCACTCTGACAAACAAGACAATGCCAGCCAGTGTGTTTAAAATCCTCTGTAGGAGGACATGGTGCTTATAGGGATAGTCACCAGTCTAAATTTCAATTAAAATAATATTCAAACCTACATTATTCTATGTACTATTTTAATTATTCCTTCAAAGTTCACAGTTAAAAAAATGGAATCTTGTGAAGAATATCTCTAGACACATTTTACTGTATATTGTTACCCACAATTTTTAAATAAGGTTTATGTCTATGGAGTAATTCCTTTAATGCAAATGAATCACATGCTATCGGAATTTTGATGATTTTTTAAGTAAATAAAAGTCTATACTTTTTGATACTTAATATTAAGACCATATATGACATGTAAAATAATACAAAATTGCCCTAGTAACAGTTGTTATTGTGAGAATCAGATACCAGATTTGAAAAAGAGTAAAGGGGTACTTGGGTCCTTCCCTTTAATTAATAGACAACAATGTTATAAATGCAATACTTATCAAACATATTTTTAAAATGAAGTGTTTTTGTATATGTTACAGTCTGAGATTTTCCCTTTCGATATATTTTTTAAAATCAATTTAGATGTCTTTGTGTTTAAAAGTCTGATCCCACATGCAAACTAAAATTATAATACTCTAATGTAAATATATATGAATAAAAAAATAATAATAATTAAAAAATTATAATACTCTAGTACATCACCTTACCCCTTAATGGTAATGTAATTTCCCTTGTCTAGATTCCTTCTGGATATTTTTTTTCTTTATTTTTAATCTGGTTTGGAAAAGAATTAAGTTTTTAGTGGTGAATGGTCTTGGCATTTGTTAGAAGTTGATGATAAGTTCATATAAAATTAAAATTTAAATATTGAAACATTTTGGGCCTCCCCTGGTGGCGCAGTGGGTTAGGCAACGCACTACGAAGCAAACCGCAGCCACTGCAGCACGAGTTCGATCCCTGCTGCGGGCCAGGGGGGGGACCCACATGGTGTGGCAGACCTCTCCTGCTGTGCCCGCTGCTCCCCTCGGCAGTGTACTTCTGTTGATCTGCCTGTTCTGCTCCCTGCTCTCTGTGGTGAATCCTCTCACCCCCCTACACCTCTGGCCTGTACCCCAGCGCTTGTATGCATAAATAAATAAATCTTTAAAAAAATATATTGAAACATTTTTATATAGTTACTGAATTTTATATAATATCCTAACATAAAATATTTTAACTAAAACATAAATGGATATTACAAAATGCAGGCATACATAAATTTAAGAGATGTTATAGTTGAGTTTAATATGTGGTAGTAGATCTCAACATATTCTAAATGCCTAAGGCTACCAAATGCTAGACCTTACAGGGAGGTCTACCATGTAGGAAACATAACTTAATGTATGTTATGTATGTTTTTTAAAGTGAATTTCTGAGGGAAACCTAATAGATTGCAAATATAATAGAATGTGCTGGGAAATGCAATTAAGAAAACTGTGGTAGTCAAGTATGCAAATTATGTCCATCTGTTGAACAAACCCTTGGGATAATATGGAATTGATGGAAAGAAGTGAACGATTATTTTCCAAGCATCCCTGTCAGAAGCCATACATTTTAAGTCTAACTGAGAAGACAGGAACCCTTTCTAAACACCCTTAGTAAGCCAGAATCTTTCCTTGGTCTAAATGATTTAGCAAACCCAAAATATAGACCAAGAACTGGAATAAAGTTAGATGGATTTGTTTCATTAAATCTGCATCAGACTTGAGCCAATTCAATCTCTCAAATGGCTTTGGCAATGACTTAGCTTCCTGGAATACTTTGAAGAGTGCATTCATATCCATCTCCCAGATAGATAGAGATTTGGACATAAAATGGGTTATAGAAAGAAACCCTGGGGTTTTGAAAATGCCCTGGTTTTAAAAATGACTTTCAGGTTAGTATTGGTGGTAAAAAAAAAAAAGGTTGTCATGATAATTTAGTGGAAACTTAGATTAAATCACATCTCCTTTCTCCATGCTGCAGGTACGATAGCTATTGGAACTTCTATGCTTTAGAATATATGTAGACCCTGAGGGTCTAGGATTATGTACTAGAATAATTCATTTACCAGTATAATATTAAAGGTGTATGTCTTGTATAAAAGGGAAAGTACAAATGTCAGTGGACTAACACAAGGATTATTTAATTTTTCCATGACCTTATTAATTAGTTCAATATACATGCATTATCGGCACACATTTGTTCTGATATAATCTGTAAATTGAAGTCACACGGTGATAAGAGTTTAATGATATATATATATTTTTTTTTCACATGAAGGACATGTTATGAAACTCTAAGAGTTCATGAATGTTGACTATCAGACCAGCTGGTGTTTGCCTCTTTTGGTAGTTCTCTGTTTGAGAGAACTACATTTGTTTTCCTGCAGGAATCTAGAAATAGGTTTAAGTGATATCACCAAGTGTCTTCTAAGTTTAGATCTCCACAGTGCTGGTTAATGCTCAAACAGGGAGCCATAACCTTCCTGTTTCCACCCATCTTGACATGAGCAGCAAGCTGTACTCTTTAATACACTGAATCCTTCTGATGAACAGCATGGGGATTTTTGTTTGTAAATGGAACACATTCTGATTGTTTATGACCAGTCCTAGTACATTTTGTGTCACTTAAATTATTTCACACTGGAGTCAGCATTGTCTTTGACATTGTACTATTAAAGTGAGGTCATGAATATCAGAGGTATTTTATAAGAGCAATGTAATCCATTGAGATATATTCCTTCACAAATAATCTACAATAAATTAACACTTTCAGTATCTAAAAAGTTAATATTGGGATAATATATGTTCACTGTAGAGTATGCAGAAGTAAAAATCAAGAGATTAATAAAAACTGTAATTGCTGTTATATATACATTATACACACACAATATATTGCCTGAAAATATTTTAATAATCAGTTATGATACCATTTTCATAAATTAGAGAAATATGTAAATTATCATATATTATAAAAATTTCACACTTTCAGTATTGAATTTTTTGATCTCCCAAACTCTATTTAGAATTTTGTTGTGACAACTAAAATGTTTAGTTCAACTCTTATTCTTGCTATGAGATAAACATTAGTATTCATGCTCCATTCTCTACTGAGCCATCCTGATTCAAGAATAAAAGATTTTGATAATTTATTTATACATGGTAAAAACTAAAACATTTACAAAATATTCAGAACATTCAGATATTCAGAAATCAAAGTATTCAGAATTGTTATTTAACAATTATAGTTTTGAAATTCAGTGATTCACTTACAGCCATTTTACCTTTCATTTACATTTCTTGAATGATTTAAAAAATGTTAATTGTTCCTTTTTTATATATTTTTTATGTTCTTAACTAGTTTGATGGATCTATAATTTAATTTTAAGTTTATATGTAGACACTGACTGCCCTTTTAGGGCTTCTTAATTCTCCATATCAATAATCTAAAAATAAAATTGTATATCAGGTATATTATAGAAGTCTGAGAAATATATATGTCCACAAAATCAATGTGTGAGTGTTTTGAGACAGACAAAATCTGAGAATTTCCACAAGTTCCAGGTATTACTACATATGTTGTTTATTTATTCTAAGATTGAGGGGAAATATTTATTTTAGAGCTGATGCCTTTTCTTTATGGAAATATGTATTGTGCCTAACAAAGACACAGATAGCTAGATAGTAGCAAACATATTTAGAAGTTACTGTTCAGTACCTTTCCAGCAAGATACATTCATTGACTTCAACAAATAAAATATGGAAAAATCATTGAATTCAGCTGTAGTCTTTTCCTTCTGGGAGTTCTTCCTAAAGGCCTTTTAAGATAATGGTGCATGCTTTCATTCACTTTCTATTATTATTACTATTATTAAAGAACTCAGTATTAAATTAATTTTCAATTTTATTCATTCTTGTATTTATAAAGATTCAGAACCTTCTTTATCTTAGAGCAACACTTGTAATACAGTGTAGTGTTTTTTCTACTGACCTCTAGATTTCCAGTATTCAGTGCAGATGGAAGTGAATGCAACTGATAATAAGGAGGTGCCAGGTGGAACACTCCAGTTATATTTTTCCATTAGATGCTGGTTACCTTACAGGTTCACTCTACTTTGACAACCTTAATTAATAGATATGTATTACTGAACACTCTTAAGTGGTGACCCATCGGAAGCTAAACTTAGCAGACCAAGTTTATTGCCCTGCAAACAATGGAGGAGAGAGAACTCATGTTCAAAAAATTAAATACACCTTCCCACAAGCTTCAGAGCACAGTTCCCTTTTGCTTGATGATTTTGGAAGGCATAAATTTAGAATGAAGTCTTGAAGGTAATTTGTGAAAAGTCACCTCACATACCCAAAACTCTTGCACAAGTCCTTCTTTTTACCTTAAGATACTCAGCCGCCATCTTGGGGATAACCAATTGGGGCAGGTTTTGTTGCTACTGCTCTCCTGGCCCACAATCCTGACAAAAGGCACAGGTTGTTGCATATATTCTGCCTCACACTTACAAAATAACTCTTCTGTTTTATGTTGAACATTCTTGGGGTGGGGGGAGAATGGAGGTAATTTTTCATGCTTTCACTTTCACATGCAGCCAGATTAAGGTAAAGCGTACCATCCTTTTTGCTTAGTCTAGAATAGTGTTTCTCAAAGTAAAGTTCCTTTAGCATCAAAATCAACTGGGGATATGCTACTAGTCTTAAATTCTTGAGAACACTGATGGTACCATACGATCAATACTCAACTATACAGATTTTTGCATAAAGGCGTGCTCGTAGTAGGAATATCATTATTGAATAATTAAATCAATCTAATAATTTATTTTCTACAGAATGAAAGTTGATGATCATACTAGGCATTAAAATAAGGAGCTAGTGGATCTAGGAGCAGTTTACAAAATATAACTGCAACTTGGGAGAATGACTGAAACTAAAAATAGATAAATGGAAATTGCTTTTTTTGTGTTATTTAAAAACAAGGATCATCAGGTTAAATTTATATATCTAGCTGAACTCATTGTAAGACTCATCCCATCCCATCCCATCTAGCAAGTATAAAGCACCTACAAGGGACTTGCACAAAATGAAAGTTTTTTTTTTTTATAATTAGCAAGAGTATGGGACAAAGTTATTATCAAAATAAAAGAAAGATTATTTCAGTCAAAGACACCTTCCCTTATGGGAAAGTAGGCATGCTGAATGCCTCAGTAATACTGACCAGAAAGCTGCAACTTGATTAGTTTAGAATCTTACTTTTGGGAGAGACTGAAAACTGCATTCAGGTTAGATATTACATCTTGGTGGGTCCTAATGATACCATAATTTCAGGTTTTCAGGCCTAGTCTCCCAGACAGGCATGTACCCCATGCTACAGTGGCAGCGCTGAGTCCCAGCCACTAGACCACCAAGGGTTGGTGTCTCACGAAGCTGCAGAAGGAACTCTACTGATGCTCAGGCAAGCAGGCAAGAAGAGGCAGATTTGTTTAGAAAAAGAAAAAGCTTATTGAGAAGGAAAGGAACAGAAATAAAATGGGACTCCCAGGTCAGTGAAACCAGGCCAGAGAGGGGCAAGGGAGTCCAAGTGGAGTTGAACTTCAGGGAATATACACCTTCCTTCCCTAGTCACTCCAAAGGTCCTCTAGTCTTGTGATTGATTGTTTCTGGTAGTCTCACACACTCTACCACATTATATCCTGTATCACTCCTTTGTTCTTGAAATGTCCTTTTCCCCCTAGTCCTGGGGCATTTACTAGTTCCCCTTGGAATTTTGCCCCATCTTTGGATCTTCCCTTATCTCTTTTTGCCATCTTTGTCTCCAAAACTTATTTCTTCTGAGGCTCTAAACTACCTAGTCACTTCTGATTTGCCCTTGCTTATCTTGGGTCTCCCTAACAGGAATGGTTCCTTTTTCAGCATGGAATTATTTTAATGGTGTCCGTTATTACTATGTGTTCACAAAAGTGAATCTCTTTCCTGATAGATTTTTGCAATTAATTCATTACTTTACTCAGCATCCATTTAATCAATACCTACAATATGACAAGCACTCAAGTCATTGCTGATACAGTAGTGAAGAAAACACTAGCTTTTGCTCTCAGGGTGTTTATACTAAATTAGAATGTTAATAAAGGGAAATTAGAAGAAAGAATATAGGCGATACTTTAGTGTGTTCAATTAAAAGTAAAATTTTTTATTTGTTACTGAGATCTCTTATTAGAACCATCTATTTTAAGTCTGAAATACTGGTTAATATGTTATTTAATTTTTAAGTGTTTAAAGGTAGTTTTTGTATGAGGGTTTCTATTATACTAATCCTGACAGCATATGACATCATCTGAAAAATTATTTTAAGGTTTCCCAATTTTCCTTCATATTTATGATAGCACTAATAATGTCTGTGTGCTGAAGTGGATTTCATGGGTATCAAAAATTTGTTTAGCAAGTAAAATATGAGGACAAAATCTGTCCATTCTTGCTAAAATATTGCTCATAGCTTGGCTTTCTTGCACAAAAATGTTCATATTTTATTTAATTTGATTTTTTTAAAGGAATGAAACCAAAAAGTAAAAGAGACAGAGATCTCAAGCTGTTGGGCTTTGAAATGTTGGCAGAGAATTATTTTCTCTGAAAAAAATTTTTGGATGAGAATTCAAAACATCCGCCTCTTTATCCCTATTCAGACATCTATAATGCTGTTTCAGAGGACACAAAACAGTGAAGGACCTAGTTTATCCTACTGGGAAAATCATTTGAAATGTTGGCATGCAAGCAGAGAGAATTCTGGTGACCCCTGTGTGTATCCAAACCACTCACTTTCATTCTCAGACCTCAATCACTATCATTTCTATGAAACGGACAGAATTCTCAGCATTGATATGCAAATGGTGCACCAACAGTAGCCACACTATTCATTTTCCATGTGCTTTGCAAGCCAGAAAATCTGAACGACTTCCAGCAATTTAATATACAACACCTTCAATGAATTCAACTAAAAACAGTCAACCAGATTCACATACACTAGTCTACAGAAACCTTGACATATTCCTGAGGATTTTTGTTTTAACTTTGTTAAATGCCAATGAGGAATATTTTTTTAATGGATAAAATGGTACTGAGGCAGGATGGAATGCTTAAAAATCTTTGTTTCCATTTATGCTCTTTCAAATCACATAAAGCGTATGGCATAGTTGACATTTGAGCTGTAAGATCAAATGGAAAAGATTGGCCCTGTTTTGTGTGAGCTGAATTTCTTCTTTAACAGAGCAATTAAATTGTCTCTCCAATACAGACTATTCTCATTGCCTATCAGTCTGTTGTACTCTTCTGAGAGTAATGAAAATTGAAATGGGATACAGATTATGATAATGGAACTAAAAAAGAGGGGAAGCAGAAGGAATTTACTCCTCTTCTTTTCTGTTTTCCTTCTAATTCTTAGGATAATTACAAGACTCTGGAGATATGAACATCTTTATTATCTATGCAAAACGCCATCTGCTGGAAGCATATTTTGCAAATCTGCAGGGCCTGAATATGAAAAAAAAAACAAAACAATTTAGTGAAAGTGATGCTTTGTTGCACTATTCCTTTACTCAAGTGCCAGACTTTTCTTTGGTATCCCAGGAACTCTGTTTCTAAGAAACTAAAAGGGAAGGGGAAACATCTAGAAAGATTTGATTTCTTTCAACCTCCACTGTCATATTCTCTTGCTAATGTTCTAGAGCAGAGTATCATTTTTGGGCTAGTGGTTTGTTCCAGTTATTTCATTAAGCACAGTTCTTATGATTTCCAAATTAGAACAAATTGAATACCTATGAATGGCTAACCAAAGATCACTCAAGAACAAGCATTTATTAAACACTTGCTATGTGCCAGATAATTTGCCCAAATCAGAAAATATACAGAGGGAGAAGTAAGTATGCGCATGCACACATAAATGTACACATCTGATGTGTATCCCCCCACACACACAAAACCCACTCTGCTCTCTAAGTGGAAATCCTGACTAAGCTTAGAAAAGAATATATAATAGTTCCCTGAAATTTGTAACCAGAGTGATAATAGAATTTCTTTTATATATACTTGGTTTTAATTTTAAAAAAATTAATATTTCTTTCTTTTTCTATCTTACTCAACTTTTATAAATTATCCCTTTCTGAGTCCTTTGAATGTATTTCCCTTCACAAGCTTACTCTATTCTACTCTCCATTAATCTTGCTTCCTTTATTCCTATCTCTTCTTTACCCTGCTTCTCTCACCATTATGTGTTTGGTTTATCATTTTACATGGAAACATTCATTTCCAAGTCATATCTGTTCTAGAAAATCTGACATCCAAATTAGAGTCAGCTGTTTTTTTCAGTTTGTAATTTCTCTTCATCGGACACTTTGAAATTTATCAGAGTTAGCTTTTGAAGTTTCTCTGTCTCACATAAAGTTCTTTAACTTCCATGCTTATTTAGCAAGCACCCCTAGGTCCACTCATACTTGTCCAAGAGAACCAAAGGAACTCAAATAGGTATGATTGTCGTGATCTACTAAGATATACAACAGCCTAGAGTTACTAGCATCAATATGTAACATGAACTTTAAATACTAGCTAAATAGTACCCTTCTATAACTCATAAGTGACAGAGTTAGAAAATGGAAATCTGTTGCATTTTGGTTCTTATTTGAAAATGATTTTATAACATCTCTTTTAACTTAAAAAAAAAGAACTGAAGATAACATTTACCCACCCAGCCCTCCCACCTCCCGTTGGCTTTCAAAATGAGGGAAAAATATATGTATATGGCTTTGCTTAATGTTTGGATGTGGAACTAAGATAAAGGTTTAAATGTCAAGGGCCAAGGTCCACAAGGTCCAAGGTCCACTGGGATCTCTCAGATCCCAGTGCTTTATGGAGATTTATATGAGTAGAACCAGGAAGGATCAAGAACAGGGAATTCTCAGTTACATATCACATTAATTTACTAGGGCTGCAATAAAAAGAAAGTACTGTAAATTGAATCATGCAAACAGAAATATATCGTCACATAATTTTTAAGGCTAGAATTTGAGATGAGTGTTTGTCAAGTTAGTTGCTTCCTTCTGAGGATAGTGAGGGTGAATCTGTCAATTCTTTCCTTTGAGTTCTGAATTCTGGTAGTTTGCTAAGGTCTTTGATGTTCTGTGGCTTCTGCTTCATCAGGCTGACGTCTGCCTCCATCTTTTCATGGCATTCTTTGTGTGTTCATATGGCCAAATTTCTCCTTTTCAGATATGTATCCTAGTAAACTGTGGCTCTAATTTACTCCAGTTTGACCTCCTTTTAAACAATGGCATCTGCAACAATTCAGTTGCTTTTAAGTCACATTCTGAGGTACTTGGAATATCAACATGTGGATTGTGGAGATCAGGGTTGAAACCAGAACACACATAGTTCCCTATACAACCATGAAAATGTTCACTATGGTAGGCTTAGCTAACCATGAAGACCTTATCACTTAGCAGAACATAAAGGCCATCAACAATTTGCATATGTAGCTCAACAAGCACAGTATTTTCATCTCACCAATACTATCCATCAGGTCTTTGATTAATGCTGCAATTTATATATGAAAGTTGTTACCACGCTATTCAGATACAAAATGGGCCAACAGTCATGGGCAAAGTTAAAATGTACACCAATAAATTAAACAATACTATGAAGTGCAATTAAATATTATCTTTGTAATTTTCTGAAATCACAATCATTGCTTAAAGAATAATTCTTAAAACTAGTTGCTACTGAACTTGTGTACCAGTGTAATAAGAAATGTTATTCTTAGTCATCCTGAAATTCTTCTTTAGTCTTCCTCAAGTACTAAGGAATTTTGTAAGAAAATAATGTCTCTTGTCAGTGTGTTCACATTCCTATAGCTATCACTATTTTGAAACTATAGTTTGAAAATATTCTTATGTAAATGTAAAGCTAACTTACCATTTTTATTTTGAAATATCTATATATACATGTGTATTTATATTATATATGTATATCACATTTCTGTGAATTTAATATATTAAATATACATTATATGCTTATAACATGAATGCATGTATGTATATTTATGTTATAAAGGGGTCACTTATGTGTTATATTTTTATTGTAACATATACTTGTAATATATGAGTTTTAATGTCTATATAGCTTATGAGATACATAAAATACATAGGGGTACAATATATAAAACTTTATTTAAAGGTAACACATACTTTAATTTTATTTGCTTTATTTTTTTTTAAAATCACCACCTTTCATCAGAACAAAATACACAATTGACTGTAGGGTAGATGAAAATTTTTCCCTATACAAAAATTGTGAAGAGTAGGTAGCTGATTACAAGTATAGCTGTGTTTTAGAAGTAGTTCCATTGGTTTTCTTTTATTTGAAAAATCACTTTCTACCTCACATGGTTATTTTCATCATTACAGAAAATCATAGTTGTTAAAATTCCATGACAAGCAATAAATTAATATCTGTTGTTTTTCAGATAACAATCAATATTAAACCTAAAGCTGGCTATATTCCATTTCTTAAAATGGAGGGTTTAATATGCGCAAATATCCTGTCACTGTGGGAACACACCGTCTTAATGTTGAATGTGCCTTCCCTAGTTGACTTAAGAAAACAAAATATGAAGATAGACTATTCAAACATTAAAAGGAAAGCTTCCTTGAGGTTTAATGTTGGACATGAGCCCATTATATAAACAGTAATGTCTGTAGATTCACAGATCTCTTTTCTTCTTTGTGAATGAATCCACAATTTCATTTGAAAGCAAGATATTTAAAATCAGAATATTTTATTTGCTTTTAAATGTTTTAATTTAGAAATACACACTAGGTTTAATTATTAAACATCTAGTTAAATATTATTTATTCATAGTGTAAAGGTCTAGGAAATGACTGCCTATATCACAACTAGAATTTTTACTGTAGTCTCTAAATGGTTATAACATCCTGCATAATTTCAAATTTTACACTAATTTTGGATTGTGAAGATTTGCATATTTGTATGTAAATATCTTTCCAGTCCTCAACTATGCAGGGCAAATATCAACTGTGGTATCACATAGAAAGGAAGGCCCATCTTCTGATTCATTCACTTACTTGGTGTTAAATCAGTTTTTTTCCATCTCATATGTACCAGTAAGCTCAGATGATACAGAAACAAGCAAGCAAAAGTAGGTGCTTATGATGAATGATTTTCACAGGACTTCAAGACAGATTTGAGGAGGAGCACCTTACTTAGTCTGGATGTAGAGAAAGGTGATTGGTTAAAGTAATTTTCAAAAGTAATATTCAAGTCAAACTTTGTGAGTATTTTTTTAAAAAAATATTTATTTATGCATACAAGAACTGGGGTACAGACCAGAGGTTGGATGGTGAGAGGATTCACCAGAGACAGAGTGGGGAACAGAACAGGCAGATCAACCAAAATACACTGCTGAGGGGAGCAGTGGGCGAAGCAGGAGAGGTCTGCTGTGCCATGTGGGTCACCTCCTGGCAGGAGGCAGGGATCGAACTTGTGTTGCAGTGGCTGCTGTCTGCTTCATAGTGCGTTGCTTAACCCATTGTGCCACCAGGGAGGCCCTCAAGTCAAACGTTGAATAGTTTTACCACTGATGGGACTGTATAACTAATTTACAAGATTATTGGGCAAAACATGTATTTATTAACTAGAAAATTAACAGTATATAAGTTATTTCTGTCTCTCTTCTTTTTGATTGATACTTGTATTGAGTAATGCTTTACAACATGTTTTTTATCCAGCATCATTTTTGAGCTTTTATTATTCTGATAGCTTTGTAGAAGCTATAATTCTCTATCATGTTTCTGTGATTGTGCTAGATATACAATTTCACTTCTTTTCGATTCACACAAGAGCAGAGATGATAATAATAAACTAAGTGTGAATAAATGATTTCCACATGAAAAGATCTGCAGTGTGATGGAAAGTATTTTAAACAAGCCAAAGCATTAGCTTCTATTTTATAAGTTTCCTGTAAACTTCTCCTTGTAGGCAATATTGAGTTTGATAACATATGACAATATATTGAGAGGAATGCTATCATTGCCTATTTTCTAATAGACCAGTTTTGATAGGTTGACCAAGTATGTTTATATGAGTCTATCAAAAGTCTATATTCTTATACCTATTTCTTATTCTATTTCTAAGTAGATGAAATAGAAGAAGTGTACAGTAAAACATATTCCATTATTTTTAGGGGTGGTGCATATACAGGGCAATTAGATTAGTAAGAAAAAAATTAAAATTTAAACTACTGACCCCCCTACCTACTCTTACATGCATATACACACACATACATACTCTAACACAAATGCATATGTTTGATCTTATGTCTGCAACTGTAATGTTATATTTTCCATCAATAAAATAGGAACAAAACTAATTTCATGGCCATGTGGACAATATGATAACAGTATCCTACATAATGCTTTTGATAAAAGATGTTCTTAGTGATGTTATTGTCCTTTCTGGTGCCTCTGATGTTTCTATTACCTACATTAGTTAGATCTGCATTAATATATTAAACAGTTATCAATCTTTTATGCAGTCCACCCAAATGCTCATGTGCAAACTAAATTAAGCACCAATAAATTCTCTTATAATGAAATGATATTATTTATTGAATTTACTTTAAAGCTGCTCTTGCTATGGGGCCTCCCTGCTAACACAGGGATTAAAGTCTCAGCACTATCAAGCTATCATCAGCCTCTGCAACTGAGTTCTATCTCCAACCAGAGAGCTAACCCACATAGCACAGCAGACCCTCCTGTCTCATCCGCTGCTCTCCTCAGCAATGTATTTCAGTAGATCCACCTGCACTGTTCTCCACTCTGTCTCTGGTGGATCCTCTCACTGCCCACACCTCTGGCCTATACCCCATTGCTTATATGCATAAATAAATAAATCTTTTTTTAAAAATGATCTTACTATGGAAGAATTTCTCCTCAGTATGCATGCAACATTTAATGCATTGGATGGAATTACACTTGGACAATGATTTTCACTGCTTATATCCCCATATTCAATATATTTTCCAAAAAGAATAAGAACAGGATTGATTTAGGTCTCAGTGAAACCAATGAAATAGCAGGTTGCACACCACAACAGTCTCTCCAAGGGGATAGCCAGTCTTCTCTTGCTTCAACACCCTGGCAACAAAAGTAGTGCTCACCTTGCACCAGTATAACACTTCATGCTCTCACCCCAGAAGCATAAGTTCACTAGTCATGTTTATTCTCTTTGACGATAGTCATTAGAAGTGGACTCCTATATACTGTCACCTTCTGTGTCTTGCTGAAGAAGGCTACGTACATTAAATCTAAGAAACAAATTATGATATTCAACAGCTAAAACCTTTAGAAAGCAGCTTATTTTGTTTTTTTTTTCAATATACTTAAAATGTGTAATTATGGTAACTATAAAATAAAAATATTCTATTTTTGACAAAGGAAGGTTTTTTAAAAAATCTTTTCCTTTTACATTACCTAGTTCAATTATATAATGATTTATGTTTCTGAAAATAAAATTGCAAAACTAAAGTTAAAATTGTGTGTTATTTGGTGTCATGGATTTATGCTATTATTGAATATCATAACTTATTCTAAACAGAAACCATCAACACCATAATAAAACAGAGTAAAATGGCTTTAGATTTTAATATATCACAGATGAAGAGGAATGGTGAATTTTCTAATGTTGAAAGGATAAGGTGAGCTAAACTAATGCTGATTTATAGAATTTTAAAACTTGACAGTGCCTTCTCTTTACATATAGAAAATAATAATTTCAAGAATTAAGCACAATATGAATCTGATTTTTAATTCTTACAACTTATATAACTGTGTACTGTGTAAAACTTTATTTGAACAAATTATTTATCTGATATTTCCAACTTACAATTGGTTTGCATGGAGAAATGTACAAAATGCTTTGTGCTGTACAAGCACTCTACAAATTGGGTGAGTGCTGAGATTATTGTCCTTAGCATTTTTATTGGTGCTATTATTCCCAAGAGAATACTGAAAAAACTTTTTAGACACATGGTTATATGAGGATTTTGCCATTTGTTTTTGCTCTGCTTCAGAAGGTATTATTTAACCTAAATTAATGTTAAAATCAACCTAATAATATTAGCCATATGCTAATAGGGTTTTCACAAAGAAATCTCTGAGCTACAAAAATCCATGGGAACATCTAAATCATTATGTATTTACTGTATTAAGACATGTGGATGTTTGCATTATTTTTTTGCTTGCCATTCTTTCAGAATTTGCATGAATAAATAGCTGATTATTATTATTATTATTATAAATAGCAATTTAATTTTGCTTTTATTATCTAGACATTTTTATTGTTTGTTTCTTGGAATGAAGTGGGTTAACTACTGTAATAACCAAGACTTACAATGTAAGAACACCAGATGGTTATAATTTTCAATCTAGTATTAACTTAGTGCTAGAATATGAACCTATAAAGCAGAGGGAATGGAAAATAAGGAAGAGGGGATTAAAAATAGACAGAAGATAGAGAGACTAGAAATAGAATCCACATTAAGGAAATGCTTAAGGAAAAGAAAGACATGAGAGCAAAATTAAAAAAAAAAAGGCTAACAAAATAATTGAATAAAGCAAGGATGATGGAAAAGAAAAATGGAAAGATATTTTTATAATGAGCATTTGCCCTTACAGATAAATATATTTTTTTCATTGTCCACTCTGAGACTTCTATGCCTTTCCCTCTGACCTCATATACAAACTGGACACTGCCTTCTGGCCATCTCCTTTGCCAACTCATTGTCTTATCACTGCAATTAAATACAAACACTCAGACACAATGCATTTTCAACTTTCCTTGACACAAAGCTTTGGTGAATCAGAATCTAATGGAACTAAGAGTTCTGCCTTTCCCTTACCTTTTATTCTTAAATATATTTATTCTGATTTCACAGCACAGATCACCAATTTTTTTTTTTTTTGCATGTTGTAGAAATACACCTATTAGGAACTAGATAAAGTCATTTTACTTTTTAAGTGCATAGATTTGCCTTTTCTTTGAAGAACCTTTTATGCAAATCACACAATTTCACACATTTTCATGTGTCTAGGTTACTACAAAATAAATTAAGTATATTAATACAGTATTGATAAGGATAATGTATAAAATAAGTAGGGAAACATTCTAAGTTATAAGATTTACAACTTACAAGATTCCGTTGGTATTATTTCATTGCATTAATATGACTTGACAGCCAGCTGTATTGAACTAAAAATAACAACTGATAACAAGGATATAGAATGCTATTAAGAATGTTTAGAAAATTAGACAGAGGTAACCAAAAATATTGCTGCATTTATTTTTACTTTACAAGCAGTGGAAAATTTCTATTAATGTTCTGTTTCACACAGATTTAGAATTACTATGTTTTCATTATAAAATAAAGACAACTATACAAAATGAGTTCAGCAAATACCTTTCATCTGTAAGAAAATCTCAGACTTTTCAGTTCAAATAACAGACAAAAATTTGGTAATTTTGTCACCTATGATTTTATGAATTGTAGTAATTGGTAATTTATACTTCTATAACCTGAAAGTTTAGCAGCTAATTTTTTTCTTATGATTTTCTGTCTCTGCTATAAATAAATATTTGGTCTTTTAGATAACAATATAGTTAGTTTTTCTGATAGTTTCTATTATGTTTTCATGTTTAATAATTACAAAAGAGCATTTATAGGTAGATCAAGGTAATAAAAAGCATTTATGTTCTAACTGGTTGATATTTACTTTCAACATTATTATACTAATACACCAGGTGTGAAGTAATATACAGTAACTATTGTAGTCATGAATACTGGTCTAATATTTCACTTGCTATTTATTGTTTTAAAATTATTATAAACTGAAAAATCAGTTTAAAAGTCATACTTAGTTCTTCTTAAAAATGTACTTATTTGTATATATATGCAAAAGGAAGCAAGCTCTTAAATCATAAGTAGTGACATTCTGTATTATTCTTACTGCTTTCATAATACTAAATATGTACCATGGATTCAGGGACTCTAAGGAATAGTAGATGAATATAAATTTTGTATTTCTAATTCACAATTGTAGAGAACCTAAATAACTTTGTTTTGAACACATTTATTTCTGTGAACAATGAAAATGAAAACCAGGAACTTAAAATTCCCATAAGGGAAAATATAGTTCTAGAATCCATGTTTCCCAGACTTCTAGTCTTAATATTCTTTCTACAACATAAAAAAAGTATTGAGTATACAGTGTAATTCCTTTTTTTTCTTTGCATGTTTATGGCATGTCTATCTATGCTTCATGTGCTATAGTATGGGTTTACGAGTTATAGATAAATGATTCCACTTGTGAACAAGAAATAAAAATAAGTAAATAAAAATAGAATATGGGTATGGCTAAGACTGCTCTTATAACAATACATTTGGAAATTTCAAATCTTGCTATAGTTTCTTGAAAAAATATTTTAAATTTCCAAGAAGCTTTAAGATTAATAAAGGTTTAACTGTTTAGCCTTCTCATGGATTTTTTTAAAGATTCATTTATTTTTATGCATACAAGCACTGGGGTATAGGTCAGAGGTGCGGGGAGTGAGAGAATCCACTAGAGACAGAGTGGGGACCAGAACAGTCAGATAGACTGACATACACTGCTGAGGGGAGCAGCGGGTGAGGCAGGAGAGGTCTGCCACACCATGTGTGTGTCACCTCCCTAGCTGGCAGCAGGAGTCAAACCCGTGCTGCAGTGGCTGTGGTTTGCTTCATTGTGCATTGCCTAACCCATTGCACCACCAGGGATGCCCCTATAATGGATTCTTAAGCCGAAAATCTCTCAAATTGAAATGAATTAAAATTTTCCATAGAGATCTTCTTGCACTTCCTGAGAAAATCATCTTTAAAGACTGGAGTTGAAATTTTCTCTGGACTAAAATAAACTTATATAAGGTTTATAATACAATGTCAGTTTATCATAATCATACATGTTTAAAATTAGTTTACAGGAAAAGAAAGCATAGTGTGAGTTGGGGTAATTACTGTAACTTTTAAGTCAGGTCATCTTTTTGGGGTTTCCCATTAAGTTTATTTCAGTGAGATATAATTAATATTAAATATAAGTATAGAACTATCAAACTGCAGGGCTTAATAATACAAAGAAAAATCAAAACTGAATGGTTCAGCGGATATTTGTGCACATTTATGTTTATATACTTAGCTGCATTTGTGTGTCTGACCTCCCTTTCAGTCCACATATACTGTGATATATTTATTTCCTTACATTTATTTCCTATACTGTGATATATTTATTTCCTTTCTGCCTGTTTGTGTCTATGAAAGTGTCCTTTATTATTCTGTCCCTTTCCCTAATAAACCTGCTCTTTCATATAGATATTTTTAAAAAAAGAGAAAAATAACAAAGGGGAAAAATGCCAAAAGAAAGACTATTCTATTTTTATGACATGTTTTATTTACTCTTCAGAGACTTACATGTTTGAGTTCTACATAGAAAGAAGTTGATAGGAGCATATTTCCAATTCATTTTCCTGGTGAATTTTGAGTCTAAGTATACAGCTTTAAATGAAACCATCATATTAGCAACCCACCAAAACTTATCTTACTTTTGGCATTATTCCTATGCTTCAAATGTCATCTCTGTATCATTTTTTTTTGTCTTTCTTAATGTTTTAAGAGAGAAATTGTTTTATATATTTATGTTGTTCACTGCTTCCTTGTGTTCTGGGCTTTCTTCTTTAAATGCTTACTAATGCCCACTAAATACTTAATAGTTACATCAGTGCAAAAAAAACTTTAAATATGCAGCTGAGTTCCATCCCTGGTCAGGGAGATATCCCACATAGCACAGCAAACCTCTCATTTATTTCTTTATTTATGCATACAAGAGCTGGGGTCCAGGCTAGAGGAGTTGTGGGAAGTGATAGGATTCACCAGAGGCAGAGCGGGAACAGAACAGATAGATAGACTGAAATACAATGCAGAGGGAGCAACAAGCGAGGCAGGAGAGATCTGCTAGCCATGTGGGTTCCTTCCCTGGCCAGGGATTGAACTTGTGCTGCTGTGCGTGGATACTTCACTATGTGGTGTCTCAGCTGCCTTCTGCTCCCCTTAGTGCATTTCAGATATGCCGTTCAGCTCCCCATTCTGTCTCTGGTGAATCCTCTCAATTCCACCCACACTTCTGGCCTACACCCCAGTTCTTATGTGCATAAATAAATAAATCTTAAAAAAATGTATACATTCAGCATAAAGTGAACTGGAAGTATCAGATACTAAATTAATATATGTGTACAAAACAGTTATAAATATAATTTTAAATGTGTATATTTGATAGTAGATACAGCAACTATATGACACTAGTAGTTTGTGTTATGTATTTCTTATAATATATAGCTGTATTATATGAAGTAGACATGTATTCTTATAGTGCATTTTTGTTTTCATGAAATTATAGAATGTTTTCTATCTTTTAATCAGATGCAAGATACATCCTCTTTATATAAATTTAAAAATAATTATCATGGGATACAAGTAGTTTTTAATGAAAGTTTTTGATTATTGGTCAAAATACTATTACTTTATCTTTTGAGAGTATAGCACAAAAAATAAGAACTGGACTCTTTCTTGTACACACACACGTACACATACACAAAGACACACATGAATGTTATTCTTGCTAGATAGACAAGAAACTCTTGCAACTCCAAGTTCTAAAAACTGGAGGAAATATCAAATATCAATTGATAAAGTTATCAAATTAACATAGTACACCTTTAACTTATGTAATGTTATGTTATTTATATCTCAGTAGAGATTGTAAAAAGGACAGAATGACTAGAGTCACCATGTCTGAGTGCTCTTTCTGGTTCCACTAATTACAATGCATGTAAACTTAGGTGAGTGACAAAGTGTTTTCTTCTCAGTATCTGAATATATAAAATAAACACTTATTTCAGTAAGGAATTCATTTTAACATATGTGAAACTATTAATTATGTAGTAAGTAAGAATTCAATAAATGCTAGTAATTTATTATCATTACATTTTTCTTAGAATATTAGAGTAAATTATAATGTCATACTTCAATTTATTATTTGGTATATCTATAAAGTTAAGATATTTAAATTGATGATTTTAAATAGTGAATTAGTCTTATCTCTCTCAAATTGAGGTACTATTTATGTTAAATACAAGCCAATGTGGATATAGTTAGACTATGTGAAATCATATAGCAGTGAATATTCAGTAGGCATGAAATGTTCTGTTTCAATTTTGGTTTATTTCTACTTTTGTAAGTATATATATATATAATGGCAATAAAATGGGATTAAACTGTATTAAATAGTGAAAGAAATGGAAAAAAACTGTATTAAATAATTTCAAGTGTTTTCATCAACATTGTTGATAGTATTCAAAATTTTTGATCAGTGGCTTTTAAATTGCCTAGACTACAAAATGTGTAAGTTCCTCTCAGTTGTAGAGATTTATATGCTTTCATTCAAAGTATAGGAAAAGTGAATTCATCCTCATCTATAATAGAATTCATAAATGAAAGTGTTTTCAGAATCTAAATGACAAAATAAATAAGGATATATGAAAACAGAGAAGATGTGACAAAGGATAACTAGAGAATGTGAGCAGTGTCTGTCATGCCTATTGGCTTGATTCCCTGGATGTTTTAGACACTAGACACTGTGGTAGGCAGGAACTGATCATTCTATTTATGAAAAGTATATGAAAGTTATTTATTATATTATCAAAGACCAACAAAATTATTAGTTGTTTGTTTCCCCTGAAACATTTCATTATAAATGATGAGAAAAAGTAAATATTCCAGTATATAAAAACAGCTTTCCTATCTACATAGATATTGAATACGTGCCAATAAAAAGGAAATAAAAGGAAAAAAGTCAAATAAAAAGGAAATATCCTGCAGCTTATGTTCACACATTTCTTAATGTTAACTCAGTAAAACCTATTGAGACTCTGTTTTACATGGGACTCTGTTTTCATAATTATGGAAATTATTTAGGATACTTTTTAACTAACTTAAATATAAAAAATCACTTTATGTAAATTTGAGTTCAATTATTTAAACTATTGCCTTTTTTCAATTTTCATAAGTAGACACATGAGTATTTTATTGAGAAAGGCCAAATATTATAAATTTCTGGTTGTACGACTATACATGATCCATAGTTATAAAAAATTCTTATTTTAGTGCCATTTCACCATGAAGTTCCTTCAAAGATTAAGAAAAATATAATTTTTTTGAAGACCATATCTCTAATTTTAATTATTGTGATTATAAATATAAAGTTGTAATGAATTTATAATGTCTAAACTAGGGTATCACAATGGAGAAGGAACCCAAGACATTGAAAATAAAAAAAAATAATAATTAGTCCATGTATATACTGGAATTGAACAGATGAAATCAAATTTTCCTATTTCATATAAAGACATGCATGCTAAATGATGTGTCCAAGAAAAAAATAAATTAGAATATGAATAATTCAAGAGATTTTGTTGGTACTCCATCTAAAATGAAAAGCCAATTTAACTTTAGTAAATGTCTAGAATTAATCTATGTTAAGCATTTCTATATATGTATCTCCCTTTGAAATTTAAGTGGAGATAAAGGAACCCTAGTACACTGCTGGTGGGAATGCAAGCTAATACAACCATTATGGAAGGCCGTATGGATGTTCCTCAGTCTACTAGAAATGGAACTACCATATGATTCGGTAATTCCACTCCTAGGAATCTACCCAAAGGACACAAAAACACTGATTCAAAAGAGCACCTGTACTCCTATGTTTATTGCAGCACTATTTGTAATTAGTAAGACCTGGAAACAACCCAAATGCCCAAAAGTAGATGACTGGATCAAGAAGATATGGTACATATACACAATGGAATATTATTCAGCAATCAAAAATGAGAAACTAGGGACAATTATAGAAACTTGGATGGAACTAGAAGGAATTATACTCAGTGAAACAAGTCAGAAGACAAGAGAAAAATATAAGATGGCTTCACTTTTATGAGGAATATGAAAGAACAACAGCAACAACAAAGAATAAACTCAAGGAATTGGGCAATTATAACCAAAAGCAAACAAAAACTCAACAAGACCAAAAAGCCAAGATAAACCAAAGAGACAATGGGGGGAGGGGAAGGAGGGGAGGACAAAAACGGGGATGAGGGCAGAAAGAGCAGAAGGGACTGAGGTGATGGTGCACGGGTGGAATGGTGGTGGGTACTCCCTGAGGAATACAAATGATGTCAATAATTAATAAAAAAAATAAAGACACAAAAAACAAAAATTAAAAGACAAGGACAAATTGGGACACTTGGTGGGGAGAGGAGAGGGGGAGAGTTGAGGGCAGATGGGAGCACGGGGACTGAGGTGATGGTGCATTGGTGATATGGTGATGGGAATACATGGGGATTACAATTGATGTAAAATATATATAAATTAAAGGGAAAAATAGAATAAATAAAAAAAATTCTCTCTTTTTTAACTTTCTTATTCATTTAAGAATTTATTTTTTCTTTGAGGTAACATTGGTTTATAATATTGTTTATATTTTACAGATATAGTATGTTCCCTTTAGGTGTTACTTCACCATACCCACCACAAAAGCACATTTAAGAGAGATTATTTTGGAAGATCTTTTTTCATTAAAATAGCTTAAGGAAATAGATGTGTTTAAAATTCCAAGATAATAAAAGTGTCATAATTTGTATAGTTACTATTGAAATATCATTTTAAATACTGAGTTTTATAACCAATACATATCTCATCTGATCTGGAGTAGTGACACAATTGAACAAAGTGGAAAAAAAAAAAAAACCTTGTAGACAATTAAAATATGGTCTTCAGGCCTTCTAATGCTGTGGGATAATCTAATCGTTCTCTGAAATTCTAGCCTACTGCCAATGATTGCTTTGGTGTTTATGAAGGAAGTCTTTTGAGAGGTGGGGCTTAACATGACCTTCTGAGACCTAAAGTAAACCAGTTATACCTGATTGATTAAATGGTTGTTCAAAGTAATTGTTCATTTATTATATATTGAGTCATTACAGAAACATTTATTCGGTGCTTAACATGTGATTTCCCCTCTACTAAAATTAAGGTTTCAGAATCATCAGTGCACTGACTCCTCTCAAGAAGCTTAAAATCTGGTATCAGGAATATAAAAGAAAAGAATTGCAGAATGTGAAACTGCAATAAAAGAGAAGCTCAACTTTGCATAATTAAAAATTAAAAGGTAGAAATTTAAATGTAAAATATTGAACAGCTTCTTGAAGACATATACTGCATTTTAAGTATTTTATTGCATAATCACCATTTGAAAAATAAGTGTAAGTTATTTCAAACTCCTTCATTAGTGAAAATTAATATAACAATAGGTACAGGTTACAGGTAAAACAAGGAGGTAGAAAGAGGATATAGCTTATTTGTTAAAATTTCTTTACTTGTTTGTTTTAGATAGCTATTGTTATTATTTTTAAAAGTATGCTTTTACAAATGTCCAGAAGTATGAAACTATCAGAAATCACTAGCTGTTTTCCATCTTGTATCATGAGAAAAAATATTCCCAGATACAATAGAATCACCTTATAATTTTTGTATCTCCATTTCTATATTTACAACATTTACAACAACAGCAAAACTAACAAAATAACCATGGGGTGGTTGCATCGTGAATTGGTTGTGTAATAAACCTATAAACACAAACATCTATGGAAAAAATTGACTTTTCAAACCTTTTGAAAACTATAGTATCTTTTCTGCTCAAAAAATGTTTACAAGGGTTGTTAAAATACCTTGGAAGCTAATAAGCTGTTCTGCCTTTGCAGTCATAGCATTTTTATATTGTCAATATTTCCCTTGAGTCCTCTTTTTAAATGGAGATCTGTGTTAGCTATTTCCCACTGGCCTAGACCTATAATATATCATGATTATGAACATGTGGTTTGTTTGATTTCTCGCATTATCACTGCTATGAAGATTTAACTTGGTCTTTTAGGATAATTTAGTTCAATGAAGTTACCATATTTTTCATTGGTCAATCAGGCTCTTATCTTCCTGATATGTTTCTCTTCTTTGAGAAATATTTTGATAGATTTTTATGGCTAAATGGACAGAGTATTGTGATCAATTCATAATGTATGCTACACTGGAAGAGGTTTATAGAATTACTTGTGTCTTTTGTTTAAATCCCTATTCCGGTTCCTCAACTTTTGGAAATTCATAAACACTCTCTAACCTGCTTGGAAGTTGGAGAATGAGACTGCATTATCTTTCTAATTTGCTTTCCAGTCTCAGAATCTGAATTTTGTGGAGTGTTTGTGTGTGTGTGTGTGTACACTCATGTGTACATGTTGGTCTATGGCAACATTGTATAATACAATACCAACACTAAAAATGGTAATAGCAGAGTATAAAAGAAATTTGGCCTCTTTAAAAATCCTTCAAACCAAAATTTGCCTTGACATAGGGATAAAACAAAGAAAAATCTGGTAGAAAACCAGTTTCAGTAATAAAAGCACTTTCATAGCTACTTTTGCACTTATTAGAAATAAAGGACAAGACAGTCATGTAAAAATCGTTACAGCATGCTATAATAGTGTTTTCCCAATTATAAGATTATTATTTGATGGCCATTAATAATAAACAGAAAGTAGCCATACAATGAACATGCCCTTGATTTGTATTTCTTATTCAGCAAAGAAAAAATGGAAAGCTATTACTGGAGTGGATGGTCCAATGAAAGTTAGAAATTCAATGGTGGGAAGACTTCCATTTCTCTAGTGAACAGGTGGTTAGAGAATTTTGATAATAAAATAGAGAAAGGGGTCAAAATGTTGCATTTGCTTGGCAAGTCACTGTTTTCAGACGTTCAAGAATTGAAAAACACAGTTGGAGTAAATCTATCCTTCATACTTCTAAATCCAGAAAAATTCAAGGACATTCTATTGTATGCAGACATGACTTTTGATAAGCTTCACAAACATAACAGTTGTTAATTTAAAGAGAAAACATCATTACTGGGCCTGCCTGGTGGCACAAGGTGGTAAGGACCACACTGTGAAGCTGTTTGCAGCTGCTACAGTGGCAGTTCCATCCCTGGACAGGGAGGGAACCCACATGGTACAGCAGACCTCTCCTGCCTCCCCTGCTGTTCCCCTCAGTAGTGCACTTTGGTCATTCTGCCTGGTCTGTTCCACCCTCTGTCTCTGGTGCATCTTCTCACCCTCAACACCCCTGGCCTGTACCTCAGTTCTTGTATGCATAAATAAATAAAATATTTTTTTAAAAAAAGAAAGCATCATTATATATCTTTATGCTAATGTCCTTATAATATTGACTCAGACAAATGTATAGTTGATATGTACAATAAACAGTTCATAGTAGTTAATATAAACATGATAAACAACACATTCATAATAATATATAGAAAATATATATAGCTAATGAGTTAAATATAATTAACTGATCTTTTGAACTTGTTTTCATTTAAATTCCTTATGCATACAAAGGGCTGTATTTGAGCTAGATGTAGTTCAATGAAAAGTAATAAAACTCCTTATCCCTACAACTCAGCTCGCAAGATAGAATGTCAATATTTTGGAAGCTCTATATGCCCTTCCTTCCACCAGTACCAACACTTCTTCTCCAGAGCTGAGTAATGTGAAGCATGTGAGGCACGGGCTACAAGCCCAGAACTTGAGATACCCAAAACTCAGTAATCAAGATAAGTGATAATTAATGCTATATTTTAAAATAATGAAAACTTATTTATAGAACTATTATTAAAAAAATAGCAGCATTTTAAAGTATCAGTAAAGTTTAAATTAGAGAAGAAAAGTCAATAATAGGTCCAATTATTAATATAACTATATTTCACATTTTTTGAAATTGATATTAATTATAATTTAACATTTCTTTATAGGAGATTTCTTAGTTTTGATACTACTGATTCTTAGGTTGGGAAATTCTGTGTGTGGAGGAGATCCTGTGCATTGTAGGCTATCAGGTGTAAACACCTGACCTCTGTGGTGCTTTTGAATCTTATGTAAACAGAACCACATTTAATGTTTTTTTTCTTCACTTTTCTCTTTTTACCTCAAATGGTGCTTTTTAAATTTATGAGCATTGATATGTATAGTATTATATAGACATACTTCAATTTAACTAGACAATCTAATATTGATGGACATTTGGGGTGTTTTTAGAATTTACTACAAAGAAGTTTACTTTGAACATATCTATATGTTTCTTGATGCATATAGCCAAAACCTCTCCAGGATTGCTAACAAGGTGTATAAAAACTAGATAACAGAATGTGTCCCTATTGTAAATAGCTGTATAATATAGTCATTTACCAAGGTTATTGTTCTAGTTTTCATTCTTCCTGACACTGTATGGGTCACTTATTATCTTGTGTTCTTAGTTTAATTGGAAACTTTGCAAAGTAATGCCAATAAGCTGTTTTTTAAAATGTATCTCAGTGGGTTAAGTTTGCCTTTCTGGTAATTAATGAGCTCATATATGCCCTCATATTTTAGTGCAAATCCCTATTTCCCTTTCTGTAAAATAGCTAATGTACTGTTTAACCTGTCCACTAAGTTTATCTTTACTTTTTTTTTATTAAAATATTTTAAAATTTACATATACTTGCCATTAATTGTAATCCCCATGTATTCCCCATCACCATCTCACCAGTGCACCATC